>OVAP01000329.1:0-12421 GCA_900406295.1 Aurinia saxatilis | reverse complement strand
AGGTTTTTTTTTTTTTTTTTTGAGTTTGTGGATCTTTGGTTTCAGGTAAAAAATGGGTTTGATTTCTGGGATTTTGTTTGGGATTATCTTCGGTGTAGCTATAATGGCTGCTTGGAGTCGTATGATGACGCATCGCTCGTCTAAGCGAGTCGCCAAGGTTCGATTTCTGTAATCAATTGATTTGGTTCATGATTTGGGTTCTGAAAATTGATGCATCGGGGATACTATAAGATTCTAAATCTGGGATTTTGCAAATTTTTGGTGATTCGATTCGCTAAAACGCGTAGATGATCAGTTTCTGGGCTTAGCAACATCTTTCATTTACTTCTAATTGTTGATATGAATGTATCAAGTTTATGTTCATTTGTTGATTATACTTAAGCAAGCTTGTGGGTTTCACTTACTCATCAGTCTCACTATTTTGCTGCTTAACAAACGTCTATGTGCATTTTTATTCCCTTTCTTCTTCTGTGGTCCTCATCTGTTTGTTAGATGAAATGGTCTTTTGAACTTATATCTCTTTATAGCATCTTACTCCTGACTCGAGTAAAGATGTTTTGTTGGCGTCTAATGTACTGTGTAATTGACTGGTAGAGTCTTTTCTTATGACAGGCAGTTGATATGAAACTTCTAGGCTCGCTTAGTAGAGAAGATCTGAAGAAAATTTGTGGTGATAATTTTCCACAATGGATATCGTTTCCTGCCTTTGAACAGGTACTTCTCATCATTTTGTGTGGTTATCTTTTACACTCAGAAGTGTTCATCTTGTTGTATACTTGAGTGTTCAATGTGATTTATGTAAGTTGTTGAGTATATAGAGTTTTTGGCTTAATACTCCGAGTAGAGAAATTTCTGACTTTTTTTTTTCCTGGGATACAACAATAGTTGGCTTTACCGGTGTGTTATCTGTCTATTTTGAAACAAGTCTAGTACAGTTTAAAAACTCGATTTCTCAGAGAATGAATCAAAATTTCTATCTGTAAACTTATTATGCTTTAATTTTCAGGTGAAATGGCTGAATAAACTACTGAGCAAGATGTGGCCATTTGTTGCAGAGGTGAAATTCTTATTTTCTTTTGATATCTTATTAGGAGCTTGCTTATCCTGTGTATATGGTTGGAAGTTTCCTGTGAAGTTACTAGCATTTGTACCCTGCATAATGGTAACTAAAGATGTCCTGGGAAGAGGAGAGTCATAAGTACACTGTCAGTTTCTATTTCAAAGTTTATTTGTTTTGAAGAATCTGTTGAGGTCTAGTTTATTCTGAAAGGAGCGTAGGCAGCTACCTGGTAAACAAATGTAGTGTTAGCCGACACCTAATAGGCCCAATCTGTTAAAATGCAAGAAATTATTTTGCCATAATACAACGAGGCCATTGAAGAATGTAAGTTTTCATTGTTCTGTTGATTTATTTTCAGGCAGCAACTATGGTGATACGAGATTCTGTTGAACCTCTGCTTGAAGATTACAGACCACCAGGAATTACTTCCCTGAAGTTCAGCAAATTGACTCTTGGTAACGTAGCTCCAAAAATCGAAGGTAAAATACGGTGGACAACATAATCCATCTTGTTCAACTTTGTATTGTCCTAGTATCCATCTTGGATGAATTCCACGCCAAATGCCAATGGATCCTTGTGCCTGGAAGAACATCATGTATTTTTCATATATGTTAGTTTTGCTGTAAGCCTGAGCACATTCATAATTAATCGTTGTTGCAGGTATCCGTGTTCAAAGTTTCAAGGAAGGTCAAGTCACAATGGATGTTGATCTTCGATGGGGTGGTGATCCTAATATCGTTTTAGGTGTTACAGCACTTGTTGCTTCCATACCCATTCAGGTTACTAGAGAGATATCTTATTACTTTTTGTTGGGTTGTCTAAAATTAATATATCCTTTGTGCCTTGAGTTTTGCTTCCCAATAGAGACTGACTCTCTGCAAAAACTTGTTTCTGGCTGAAACAGCTGAAGAATCTTCAAGTTTTCACAGTTGCACGTGTTATTTTTCAACTCGCGGACGAGATTCCTTGCATATCTGCTGTAGTTGTTGCTCTACTTGCTGACGTACGTATATTCCCATCTCGGTGATCAGATACATTTTTCTTTTATCACCTCTCCTATCTGACAATATCAACTTCTTAAATGATCTCAACCAGCCAAAACCAAGAATTGATTACACTTTGAAGGCTGTTGGTGGAAGCTTGACGGCAATTCCTGGACTATCTGACATGATTGATGTAAGTTATTTTGGTTGGTGAACCAGTTTTCAGGAGTTTTAACCTTTTCTTATCTGGTCTTATACACAGCTCTTTATTTCTCTCTCTGTAGGATACTGTTGATACTATCGTCAAAGACATGCTTCAGTGGCCTCATAGAATCGTTGTTCCCATTGGTGGTATTCCTGTTGATATGAGGTACTGTCTTAGTTCTGCTTGCTTTTCATTCTGTTTTATTTTCACAAACAATATTCTGCCTGCCACTGCCAGTCTTTTGCCATTTCTCCAGTTTGATATAGCAATAACATTTACTTGGGGAGATCCTGGTTTCACAAGTATTGTGTAGTTTGACGATTTTCTCTATATTTTTCTTTGTCAGTGAATTGGAGCTTAAGCCACAGGGAAAGCTTACAGTAACAATAGTGAAAGCAACTAGCTTGAAGAATAAGGAATTGATCGGAAAATCTGACCCTTATGCCACCATCTACATTCGCCCTGTATTCAAATATAAAACAAAGACCATTGATAACAATCTGAACCCTGTATGGGATCAAACCTTTGAACTGATTGCAGAGGACAAAGAAACTCAGTCGCTCACTGTAGAGGTTTGCGATACTAAACAATCATGCTCTTCAACTTTGTCACTGCAAACATTAATTATTTCTCTTCGTTTTATTAAACCTTTTGACAGGTATTTGATAAAGACGTAGGCCAGGATGAGCGTCTAGGACTTGCGAAACTTCCCTTAAGCAGTTTGGAAGCCGGGGTTACAAAGGAAATGGAGCTAAATCTGTTGTCTTCACTTGATACTCTGAAAGTAAAAGATAAGAAAGATAGAGGAAGTGTAACCCTGAAGGTAGACCTTCCCTTGGATAAACTGCAAAACTTTTTGTCTTTGTTAGTTCCTGAAATGACTCTTTTTATATTTTAATTTGATGAAGGTACACTATTATGAGTTCAACAAAGAGGAACAAATGGCTGCTTTAGAAGCCGAGAAGAAAATCATGGAAGAAAGAAAGAGATTGAAGGAAGAAGGAGTGATAGGTAGCACAATGGATGCAGTTGGAATGGTGGGAAGTGGACTCGGTGCTGGTGTGGGAATGGTTGGGACTGGTATTGGTGCAGGAGTTGGGCTGGTTGGGACGGGAGTGACCTCAGGCGTTGGAATGGTAGGAAGTGGTTTTGGAGCAGTTGGTAGCGGATTGAGCAAAGCGGGAAGATTCATGGGTAGAACTATTACAGGTCAGTCCAGTAAACGTAGTGGCTCCTCTACACCAGTGACTAGCGAGAACGATGGTCCGAAACAGCAGTAAGTAAACTTTGGGTTCAACCACATTTGTGATCATAACATTGTTTAACTCTCTAGTCATACAATGCGAGTTCTTCTCTCTTTTGTGTTTTTTCATTTAAGCTCTTATCTTTCTCAAATTTAGTTTCTGGATTCTTTCACTGGAGTAACTTGTTTTCTTGCGAGCTTAATCTTTAAGCCTTGTACAAAAGTCATTTTTTTCCTAATCGCCCCATAAACAGTAGTCAATGATTTGGAAAAGTTCATGTACATCACATGTCGACTTAGTATAGTTTAAACATGTTAACATCATTCGTCAAGTTTATTAAATTGAAATTATGAATGATTGGAGTGTATTACTCGATTAGAAGTATATAAATAAATAATCGATAGTGTCTTTAACAATCACACTTTCAGATATAAAGTCATTCTCATAGCTTTCTTTGTCATGTATAAATTCTAATACCATAAAATCATTACTACAGAATCCCTAACAAACACAAGAGGAAATCTTTCTTATCCAATTTGGACCAGATTTTCTAATATCCATCATTGGGTATTTATTATATTAAACTGAAAACTTATATAATTTTTTGGAGATTTGGACACAATGACACGAGCTTATGACTTGGATCCACGTAAGCCTAAACTGTGGGAAAGTTATACATTGTGTAACTGATTGGGTAATACGTAAGCCAAGTGGATAAAGTGTTTCGGCCACAACAAGAGACCAACATGAATTTTGTTATTTTTTATTTAAGAATAAAAAATATGCATTAATCAGGTGGCCACATTATATGTATTAACGATGATTACTTTAGGCAATTTACTTTTGTTGATTGGTCGACTTACATCAAATAATGCATCTTAATTCCTAGGTTAATTTATCATCTAACTAATCTTATAATATGAAAACATCGGTTTCGACCAAAAAGTACTTCATGACACTATTTTTGGCTTATAACCTAAAAGACCAATTTACTTTACGACTACATCTATGTAAAATGTACATGCATGTTATATGGTGGATTTGTAGTAGCTCTACATTAATGTAGCTCCTTTAATCATATGTGCGACTTCACAATATTTATTTACAACCATAACATAAATGCAGAAACGAGATAATCATTTATAATAGTTGGCTAATAATGAATGCAATAACAAAAAGTTCATACAAAAGTTTTATTTTATCAATTATTATTTCGGTAACAACATCATATAAAAGTTGTTTTTCAAAAAAAAAAAAACATCATATAAAAGTTGCACCGCATTCGCATGTGATATGTACATAATTTTATTTGCCAAAGAATTATATTTTTTTTATCTAATCTGATTACATAGAGACGGTGGAAAAGTAGATTGTTCCTATTATATATTACTATAGCTAATTACAATAATTTCATTTGACTACCTAAAAAAATAATTTACGTGGACAAAATTAACCCACTACAATTTTTTTTTTTTTTTTTTGAAAAAGNTAACCCCCTACAATTTTTTTTTTTTTTTTTTTGAAAAAGCCCACTACAAATTTAATTATATGAATCCAATTAATCCATTAAATTCCATAGCAGACAAACGCATCATATCCATAAACTTTTTTTTTAAAATCAACAAAAGGGATAAAGTGGGCTCAACAATGTATATGAACAATATTCTCCAACTTAATGATAAAAAAATTGTTATAACCATTTTAATACAACGCGTGCAATCCACTTTAAACCCAAATCAATTAGGCTAAATGGCCTAATTATACACTTTACCCGACCCGACCCGTAAAAAATGTATACATCTTCCAGATGTAAAAGATACGTATACGACACAGTATATACACACATACTTGTTAGGCTCAGGAGAATGGACCCTTTGAATATATTTCCCATAAAAACCATACAGTAAAAAAAAAAAAACTTTATATTTCCTCCTATATAATAAAGTTTTCATTCGTATATTTTATGTAACACAAATCGAATTAGAGTTTTTATCATGGGAGCGAATATTTCTGGAAACTTTGATCATAACGATGATGTTGTATACTGTAGAAAGTCAAGGTTGGTTGATTTACCGGAGAATTGTATAGCTTTGATTATGATGAAGCTTGATCCACCGGAGATTTGTAAACTTGCTCGTCTCAATAAGCTTTTCCGGCGAGCTTCTTCTGCTGATTTTATCTGGGATTCGAAGTTACCTTCGAATTATTTGGTTATTGCACACAAGGTGTTCGATGAAATGTCTCTGAGGAAGTTTTTGAAGAGAGATGTTTTTGCTAAGCTTAGTAGGCGTAATCTCTTTGATGGTGGCACAAAGGTTTGTACTTTTGATCTTTTTCATTTATATGAACGATATTATTGGTTGTGTGTTTTTGAAAGTTTTGTGTTTTTTGAGTAGGAATTGTGGATTGATAAGAACACTGGTCGTCTTTGTGTATCGATTTGTTCGAAGGCGTTGAGGATTACTGGGATTGATGATCGGAGATATTGGAGTCATTTACCAACTGATGAATCTAGGTAAACTCCAGAATTATAATCAAAGTTTTAGTTTTTTTTCTTGTTTTTTTTGGTGATGAAGTTTTATCATTTTGTTTTGACCATCTTGTGATTTTGACAATTCGGTTTTGAATGCTTTGTATGTTTGATTCAATGAGCTTGTACGTCAAATCTTGAATTTAGTCGTCTTTTATTAATGACTCGACGAGTAATCTTTTGTTCTAAGAAAAAAAGGTTTTATGGTGATGAATTTTCATCATTTTGACCATCTTCTTTTGTCTTGAATTGTACTTTATTGTTCCAAGAACATGTCTTTTTTGGTGTCCGGTGAAGCGATTTTATCATTTTGTTATGTTGTCTTGATTTGACTTTGGTCTTGTTGACCATCTTTTAGTTTCAACAATTATGTTTTTGATACTTCGTGTGTTGATTGATTCAATGAGCTTGGTGAGTAATTTTGTTCCAATATATGTTCATGTAGGTTTCAGTCAGTTGCATATGTACAACAGATATGGTGGTTTGAAGTAGGAGGAGAGTTTGAGATTCAGTTTCCATCTGGAACATACAGTCTATTCTTCCGTGTCCAGCTCGGTAAGACAACGAAGAGGCTTGGACGTCGAATTGTCAGCTCTGAACACATTCATGGATGGGATATAAAACCTGTGAGGTTCCAGCTTGCGACTTCAGACAATCAACAAGCCTTTTCACTCTGTTATCTGGATAACACCCCTGGAAGCTGGGGTCAGTATCATGTCGGAGATTTCAAAGTGGAAAATCCAGATATAGTGACGAGAATCAAGTTCTCGATGACTCAGATCGATTGCACTCACACAAAAGGTGGCTTATGTATAGATTCTGTTCTTATATTACCTAAAGAAAATGCGAAGAAGGTCGTTGGGTCGGTATAGGTTTTTTGTAGATATAGAGTGAGATTTGTTGTAAATGGTGAGAAGAATCTTTTTCAGTGAAACATTCACTATAGTGTTTTTTTCCTTGATCTGAGCTGCATTCTCAGATCTGGAACTTGTACACACATGGTTGGGTTGTCTCTGGCTTTGTCTGTAGTTTACAAGATGGTCTTGATTGTATATACATTTTTTTTGCTCTATTTAGAGATCATAATATCTTCCAGTTTTTGCAGTTGCTATTCCAAATCAACCATGTCGAATACAACAGAATCTTGTCCAAATGAGTAACAAACACAAATTTCTGGTAGAAAAGATATGAGGAAGTATCATACTGATTCTTATTATAAGAGTTATCATTATTTCTGCATAGAAGCATAAGAACATTAAATTTCATTCAAAGGAGTAACAGATACTCCTGAGATAACCTGAACACAACAGGTCTACTAATGAATATGAAACAATTATTTTGAGAGGGTCTAGAGAACAAGCTTCCTCCTGCTTCAGGGTGTCTTCAACTTTGGGCGAGATGGAAACAACTGTGTCGTAAAGAAGAAAAAATGGAGAATGTTTAAAACAATCAGATGGGATGAAAGATGTTAAGTTTGAAGTGGGTTTGTGGAAAGGTAGAGAGAGTTTTTACCTGGTAACAAGCGATAAGTGAGGTGGTAAAGCCGAGAGCGCCAGTGACACGAGGAGTAACAGTCTTTGGAACTAACTGAAGCAGACCAATGGCTACAACAATGTCCATACTTGATTTAATCAAAGCTAGAGTTCTCTCGTTTGATTTCTGAAGCTTAGCACGATACAGCTCGTCCTGTGTTTTTTAACAAAGGGAATGAGTACTTTACAGAGATTGAAGAAGAAGGAGATGAAAGTTTAAAGAGGAGAGTCAGGAGACAACTCACTTGATCCTTTTTATCATTTTTGAGTTCTTTTTCCATCTTCTTCATAGATGATGAGAGCCTTCCAAGCTCACCAATCTGATACACACAGGAAGATCAAAATCGGTATGCGCAAACATGGGAAAATAAAAATGTAGGGAAAGAGGAGATGAAAAACCTCGATTGCTGTCGTACAAACAGATGATCCTAGCCAGCAGAACATTGATATACGTCCAAGCAATTCGGTTCGTTCTTTGTTCTGCAACGAGATTAGACAAGAAAATTTTAGTCATTCAGCAGCAGAGATAATAAAAGCTAACAAGAGACCAATATGAATTAATGGCTTAACATCTCTCACCTTATATACTCCGGATCTACCAAGCCAGACAATTTGATCAAGAAACAAAAAGGTAGACAACAGCGCATTCTTCGACTGAAACAATCAACCAACAAACAAAAGTTCAAGTCTAAATCAAAACAAGATACGAACAAACGTTAAAAGATTTCAACATCTCTTATAGTACCTTCCCGAGTAACAAAAGAGGAAGCGGAGTCCCTTTAGGCACAGGACTAATAAGTCCATGAAAGTCATTGACAAACTGCACATTTGAAACCATTCTTAAAATCAGATAACAAAACCAATACAAAGAAGGCAGACACAATGAATCAAACCCGAAAGAAATCGATCATTAACCTTGAAAAGACGGAAAACTTTCCTAGCCAAACTGGTGTTCTTGTCAACAATTTGAGCAGTACCAGGTTGTCCACCACTCAAGAACTTTGAACCATACTGAATAGCTCTACATATCTTATCTCTAGCCTCAGCTTTGTTCAAATAGATAACTAAAAGAGCAAGCTCAGCTCTAGTCAAATCTAATGTAGTCATATTCTTCCCCTCTGCCAAAAACAAAATACACAACACACAAGATCACAACACACTATATTACATTACCAGAGATCAAAACTATAACTATGTTAACAACATGTAACGTTTGATTAATAACAAACATAGAAAAAAAATGCAATCTTTGATTCATTTCGATTTTCGAATTAATTGAAAATCTAAATTACCTTGATGATGATCTTAATTAGGACTCCTGAAGATTATACAATTGAGAGAATGATTCAACCTTCAAAAAGACACAAACCCAGAAAGATTTTTATAAATAGTAAAAAAAAAGAGAGAATCAAAGATTCAGTGCATTAGTTTTTTTTTTCTGGAAACATATCGTAATAAAAAGCTGTTCTTACTTGTTATGTCATCATCGGAGATAAAAACTTGTTTTCTGTTAAGATAAAAGCGTGTTTGGTCATCTTTCTTTCTTTATATTACAAAACACAAAAACGCACCGTTTTCTAGTCAGCGATCATAAATCTTATGATCGTTTTGATTCCTAACCGTCGATTCTTATCCGTGGGACCTACATCGTGTCTTGCCACCATACTCCTCATGCACTTGATCCTTATCCCCACATCATCTACACGCACACTCATCGAGGAAGGTGAATAAACTTAATGGGCCGGTACGGGCCTTATAGTGGCCTTACTATCATACTGTATTAAAATTATAAATGGGCCGGGTCTTAAGATAGCCAAGACAGGAATAGAGATAATCTTGTATCCAAACAGTTCTTGAAATTTCAGTGAAATGGAACAACGTCCACAAATGAAGAAGAAGAATACCAAATGAAAATGGCAATGTCTTCTCTTAGTATTTGCTTCTCTGCTCGGCCAAATCTTATTAATTACAGTTTCTCTCGACCTAGAAGCTTTACTAGTAAGTGTTTATGTTTAGCATAAGTGTGTCCTTGATGTATACTGTGACATATATTATAATTCTTGTTTTGATTCAATCAAGTTAATTTATGGGTTTTGTATATTTTCGTATATTCAGTCAATTTTATACTTCAAAAATTGAACTTTGGATGTGTTTTGTGGTAGTGGCTGCAATGAGTGAGGATCCAATACGTGAATGGATACTTACAGAAGGAAAAGCAACTCAAATCACAAAGATTGGTTCTGTTGGAGGTGGATGTATCAATCTTGCAAGTCATTATCAGACCGATGTCGGTTCGTTTTTCGTTAAAACAAACAGGTGGAACAAGATTTCCATCATTTGAGGTTTCTGTATATACATATATATTTAGAGTTTGTTATACTTGTTTTTAGGAGTATTGGACCTGAGATGTTTGAAGGAGAGGCACTTGGTCTTGAAGCTATGTATGAAACAAGAACAATCCGTGTACCTAAGCCACACAAAGCAAGTGAAAAACTTTTGTTTTCTTTTGTGTTGAGATATCTATATTTGAGATGTTCTGATATCTATATATTGTTGTTGTATAATGTTAATAGGTTGGGGCATTGCCAACAGGTGGATCTTATATCATTATGGAGTTTATAGAGTTTGGATCATCAAGAGGAAACCAGGTGATAATGATGAATCAAATTATGAGGCAATGTTGACAAGTTTAGTTTCATGGGTTCATGGTTGTTACTTGTTAGTCATTAGGCTGAATTAGGAAAGAAGTTAGCGGAGATGCATAAAGCCGGGAAATCTTCGAAAGGCTTTGGCTTTGAGGTTGATAACACTATTGGCAGGTGGAATGAAAAAAATCCTAATTTTTTCTCTTTGTGGTGATGAGTCTGTTTTTCTTACAAACTTAGCAATGGAATGTACCGGTTTTTAGTACTCCGCAGATCAATAATTGGTCATCGGATTGGATTGAGTTTTATGGTGAGAAGAGATTGGGTTACCAGTTAGAGCTAACTAGAGATCGATATGGTGACTCTGTGATATACCAGAAAGGTTTCTTGCTCTCTTCTCTAACGTTATTAACTTTGTGAGAAGAGATCGGTTTGACCATTTGGGAAATATTTTTGAATAGGTCATACGCTGATACAGAACATGGCACCTCTCTTTGAGAATGTTGTCATAGAACCTTGCTTGTTACATGGTGATCTCTGGAGTGGGAATATCACATATGATACGAACAGTGAACCAGTCATTCTTGATCCTGCCTGTTACTGTAAGTATGTATGGTTGGTAAGTTACCGTTTTCAAGCATGATTTGAGCTCATTAACAGCGAAAATTCCTACATAGATGGGCATAACGAGGCAGATTTTGGAATGTCGTGGTGCGCAGGATTTGGGGCGTCGTTTTACAATGCCTATTTCGAGGTTACACACATTCTTCCTCTTTTCATCAACTAAAACCTCTCTGTGATGGTTCCGTGTACAGTTTACTTATCAGTTCTTGTTTTGTTTCTTTGATTTTGTGTAGGTAATGCCGAAACAGCCTGGATTTGAGAAGAGGAGAGACCTATACTTGTTATATCATTACTTGAACCATTATAACCTCTTTGGCTCGGGTTATCGGTCCTCTGCAATGTCAATTATTGATGATTATCTTCGGATGCTCAAAGCTTAAAATGGACCAGAGGAGCCAGAAAACTAGTTTACGAAGGAAGCTGCTTCTTTTGCGTGTGTGCATATGTATGAAAAAAGAATCTCCGTTAGAAACACTTGATCCATTGCCAGAATTTGATCACAAAGTGTAGAATCTGTTAAACTTCCAACTAAAAGATAATTGACAATTAGTGGAGAGATCCAATCTACTTATATATTACTAATGATCCCTTCCAACTTCCGATGTGATATAATCCCTAATAGAATCTTGTAGATCAGATGATATTCAGAAGCACAAAAACAAGATCCACGTTGATTCTTTATTGGCATGGAAAAACACCATTTTATAACACCTAAGAAGAAAAAAATCCAACAATTGTGTACGATAATACGTGTTGTCTTCACGTAAAGGATCCAACAATTACAAAGTATTGGACTAAAAACTTTCCTGTTTATATAATGGAGAAAACTTGATTATTGTATAGCAAGCATTTTTCATTAGACTATAAAAGAGAGTGAGAGAGGTAACAAAAGAAAAACTTGAGAGTAGCTATGGATTCCGATCCACATTATCCAACCCGATCCATCATTGATTTGACCCAAAACGGTCTATTGATTCTTACACGAGAATACCGAGATTAATGGTCAGAGAACTATCATCTCGAGGAGGTATGTATAGTTTACTTATCAGTTCTTGTTTTATTTATTTTATTAGAGATTATATCCCACATCAGAAATTGAAAGGGATCATTAATAATATATAAGTAGATTGAGTCTCTCCACTAATAGTCAATTGGCTGTTAGATGGAAGTCTTTGAAATTTAACATCTTTGACTTTGTCTAGGTAATGCCGAAACAGCCGGGATTTGAGAAGAGGAGAGACCTATACTAGTTATATCATTATTTGAACCATTATGAACCTTTTCCCTTGTTGGAAAAAGGAATTTCGATGAGAAAACATTTTGTATATTCCACTTCATCCATTGCCATAGCTTGATCACAAAGTATAGAATCTTATTATTTTCACAAAAAGTTGATTCTTTATTTGCATCCAAAGACACCATTTTATGCACGAAAGAACAAGATACGCCTTGTCTTCACGTAAAGGACATAACAATTTGAAAGTATTGGACTCAAAACTTTCCTATTTATAGTGGAGAAAACTTGATTATTGTATAGTAAAAAATTCATAAATGAGGCGGAGGATCGGGTGCTTTGGAAATATGATGATCAGACTTTC
>OVAP01000328.1:0-39672 GCA_900406295.1 Aurinia saxatilis | reverse complement strand
AAGGTTGGGAATAACAAAGATTATGTGACAGAGAGTAACACAAATAACACATACAGAAAAATTAGAGTCATTACCTTCTGGCATCGTCTGGTTTAAATTTTCTCACGTAATCACAGTAACAAACCCAAAACTCAACGCAGTATATGAGTTCTTGCAGTGCGGATTCATAAGTCTCTATGGCTTGCTCTACAAAACCCCGCGTAGCACTAACTTCCGCATACTTTTTCCAAAGATCAACGCACCAAGGTCTCTGAGCTACTAACCGCTCACACTCATAGCTCTCCTTGTTGTACTCCCCCAGTCATCCCATACGGTAGTTCGATTCCATATGCGAGACCAAGGACATGATTCCGCTACCGTCCCCATCTTATGTCTTGTCGCTTCTTCGGGATAGACGACAAGCACTTTAAAACCTAAGCTTTTGAATCTCTTGATCGTTTTCAAATAGTCAACGTCGTCTGCTAGCACCACAGTTACTGGCATGGGAACATTAGTTCTTTTGATAGCCGCTGGCACCTTTTTAGTAAGCATTTGCTCCATTTTGGCAATTAGATACATGTCCACCTCTTGCTTGCGAACAAACATGCTATTATCATGGGTCATGCAGTGGTACTGAATTTCATGCGGTAATCTTGCATTAATAATATCGGGATCCTTGCTGCTGAAGTACTTATGATTTGCTGTACTGAATCTCGAAGGCTTTCCCACACAAATGTGGAGGATAATGGGATTGCGAATTCCTATCGAAAGAAATCAATAAAGATTATAATCTTTCTTCTTCAAAACAAAGCTTATTGAGCTTTGCTTACATGATCTTCATAGCTGCAGATCACAATCTCTGTCTTGTTTCCCTTTTTAATGGTTTGCTATACAGTAACCAAAATCAATTCAAATTAAGACATAACTAAAAGGTGAAACAACATGTTCCTTTGCAGCAATAAACAAGTATCTGACTGTTTGTCTCCAAAGGAGGCCCTGAATTTTCTGTGGACAAAGAAGAAACTAACTAGTCAATAAACAATTTTAGCTTTGCTTGTTATTTCAATGTGAGGTGACCAAAAAAAAAAACCTTTCAGGAAGTTTTCCCAATGCACCGCTTTAAAATATGGGTTGTCTCGGAGTGGCCAAGAATTTGGAAGTGCGTGAAGAATAGAGTATCCTAAGCGGAGAAAAGAGTAACCAAACCACAAACTATCACCAGAGGCGAGCATCATAGCTGCTGGATGTGGATTACGCTTTATCCATTCGTGCAATAGACAAAAGACATCATTCTCACTTGGAAAATACAAAAGGCCAGTTGAGTCTAAACTCTGACCAAAACAAAGAATTAACCAAAGGGGACGTGTCTAAGTAGGATTCCAGAGGAAGAGATTTCTTCTAAGATTTGAGGAGAGACGAATTCTAGGTTGCCAACACAAAAGATGGGGATAGTGATGGTGACTACTGGATGATTAGGACCAAGGTAGTTCTTAAACCAGTGGGAACCGGACAGGTGTTAAGGTCCCACCACACCCCTATCGCCAGATAATTGTTTATGTTTCTGATTCCTTTAGGAAATAATAAGTAAATCGATTGGTTGTACCAGAATTGACTAAACCAGATGGGTATGGAAAACCCTGTTACATCATTCGCTTCAGGGTTTCCTTAAAATCCACCAAATTGCTAAAACCGACTAAAAACCAGTGTCACTGAGGGCTTTGTTTTGATCCTATCTACATTATTTTAAATAATAGAAAATTAAAGTCCAGCCCGCGTTTATGTTTGTTTTAAATATTCCAGAAGACAAAGAAAATAATGCAATAAGTCTCCATGTTGGAAAAGAACTGTTGCAATAAGTCTACTCAACAGACAACAAATTACCCACTAACTACGAAACAAAGAAATAAGTCTTCTTATGGAGAAGCGTATTCAAATGCCTGTGGAGGTTGTGGCTCATCATCTACGGCCATAGCCGAGGCTGTGGTTGCTTGTTGGCCTGTAGCTGCTGCACCACTAGCAGCGGAAGCGGTTGAAGTTGGTGCATCGGTCAGAGACAAAACCTCAGGCTCATGCGGACGCAAGTCTCTGAGCAAGACAAACCCTGATGGAGCTAGCTTCACTGGCACATATCTGCTTTCATCCATCAACTTTATGTATTTCTCCTGCGAAGGGACTACACGCGCCGGGTTCACTAGAATCTCATGTGTTGCTTCTGGCTCTGCCTTCTTCTCCACCAATGGAGCTGTGCTATCAACCTGGGACAGTAACATAGAGAAGCTATACTTAGAAAAAAAACGTTCAAACATGATCAAGACTCAAGACAGATAGGATTTAGCGTGATCATGATTGTATCTGTTCACAGGAACAGCATTGGCTATAATAGAACATGTTATGCTTCTATCTTAGAAGCAACCATATAGGATTCCTCATGATTCATAAGATTCTATGTGTTCACAAAAGAACATTACTAGTCTTAGATTTAACATTTTAGACTAATGTGTTAAGAGTTTATATTATTACCTGCATAGCGTCTGCTTCCTTCTCATTTGAGGTTACTTTAGCTTTTCCAGTTTCATTGTTAGACTTTTCAGCAGTAGCTTTCTGCTCTGCTTCTTTCTTAGCCCTAGCTTTGGCTTTGACTGAGGTAGAGAGCACGGCAGTTGGTAATTTGGCGGCAGTGTTGGCAGTAGCAACTGTGGTTGGTTTTGGGTACTCGAACAAAGATGGTTTTGCGTGCGACACGAATTCGAACTTTGGTACTTTGAGGTCGTAGTTCAAGCCGATGAAAGCGGTTGGTGAGAATGCCAAGCTTATGAAGTAAATTAGTGGATACCAATACCAAAACTGGGTGAAGACAGCAAGGCCAATAACTGCAGTGACTTTGTCATGTTTTGTTTTAGACAGTAGTCTTATCGTCACATTCCTTCCACCAGCATCAAGAATACCTGAAGCCAAAATTGCTCCCATCTTGCTCATTGTATCTTCATGCTTGTCAAGTATTATCTTCTCAAGTTGACGCCTGCAAAAACAAAGACAAAATTTAGTTTACAAAGGGAAATATTCTTCACATGCCATTGCCAAAGAGAACAGAGCATCACTGACCTAAATGCTCCAACGCGAGAATCACTTGCTTCACTTATCTGAACCATCACCATGGCCATGGCAATTAGAGCACCTTGACGAACAAAGTCAACCACATCTGATGTAAGTGGCTCCAACAAGGATATTGCCTCACTCAGCCCAGTGCCGGCACAAGAGATGCCTACTGCAAGAGCCGCTCCATAACGAACATGTGGATTGTATGACTCGGAAAGAAGGGATACAATACGGGGAGTCTACAATTAAATTATACAGAACCGTTAATAATGTACGCAAGTACAAGAGCCCAGAAGGCATTAACGAAATGAAAATGTTTAAAAGTTTCGTGACACAAAAGCATGTGGAGTTACCTGCTCGGGATCAGAGTATAAGACAAATCCAAGTGCAAGAACAGCAGTCCTCCTGACATCGTCACTGACATCAGACACAGCAAAGTGCAGAAGCTGGCGGATGGCTTTGTTGTTTGCAGTCCCACTGTAAGCCAATGCAAGTGCATACATTCCACCATAACGGATGATAGGATCTTGATCTCTAGTCATCTGCTCAATCAATGTATCTGCTCCCTCTTCTCTACCATATACTGTGAGAGCTATTCCTAGAGCCAATCCCCTAAAAACACAATACCAGATGTTGGTTAATTAAAACATTAGGAAAAGATACCTTGCACCCATTCATATAACCAAAATTATACTCCAGGCTCTACATTACCTTATTATCTTCTCATGTTGAGTCTCGTGAGCATAAGCAAGCATCTCACTTGCCTTATCGGTTGCAGTTCCAACCAATAACAGACCCATGCTGATGCCAGCAGCTTCACCAGCAACAGCACTGTCAGTGTAAAGCACGCTTTTAATTTCATCATATATGTCTTCATCAGCTGTACCAAGAGCTGCCAAACCAAGACCTAAACAAGCTCCATGTTGAATAACCTGCACCCATTTTTCCAAATGAAAATCAATTTCTCTGCAGGAAAGACTATACAACTCGAGACAATATCTTGGAGACAGATGTAGACAATATGTTACCTCAACACTAGTGCTGCGTAGGCTATCACGAAGAAATTGTTTGATTCCCTCGCCATGGTTAGCGTGAATAAGGCCAAGGGCATATAAAGCACCCCCTTCGGAAAAAGGACTACCGCCACCACCTGCTCCTCCCTGGGGCAAGTATGGGGCCATTAAAGACCTTCCCTGTTGTAAGTGACCCCTATGAATAACACCTAATCCCGCTGTAGCACTAAACTTAGCCCAATTGGTGGCCCTGCTTAGCCAATCCTGCCAAGTCACAAAAAAATGGGAAAAAGAAGATTAAATAGATGCCTCACAGTTAATGTTGAAACAAGTTAATAAGACATAGTGAAAGTAAAATTTTACCAAATTTTCTCTGAGAAATGTGTCAACTGTAGTTCCAGCATGCATTATCGCATTAGCATATATTGTAGCACTGTGACATACACTGTTCCGCATCTCGACAGACTGTTTGATAGTCTTCAGGATAAGCAGGTCCGATCTACAGACAAACAATAGCCATCGATGAAGCATGTTAGACTACTTAAGAAAAGAAAAAATATCCATTCAAGATATCAAAACTTTTAAAAAGATTAATGTCTCACTTGTTATGGCTGTAAAGAAATTGGAGGGTCAGCTGTATTGATGTCTCTCCAGATAAAATTCCCTTGACCTTTGTTAACCTCTCAGCGTACACAGCGTCAACAGGATCTGTTTCACGCTCAACTGTCTGAGCTGGAGTTTCATCCGTCATCTGGACATCCCCTGCAGTGTTCTCGTTCTGAGCTGTAGCGGTTTCAACAGCTTGAACTGCTTCTACAGGGCGGGTCTTGGGGGCTGGAAGGCGGTCTCTAACACTGATGAGAAATGCCTGGTGCTCGTTCTCTACAAGGTCAAAGGCAATTTGCAATGCCAGTAAAGCATCATCCTTGCTCTCTGAACGAAGAAGCTTCTCCAATATACTAGCAACGCCTTCTGGTTCATCTAAGAACATAAGGCACTGACAAATGCTCAAATAATCAGGGGAAGCCAGCTTCTGGTAGACATTAACAAGCAGCCGAAGAACCTGCAAGAAATAATATGAAATAAGGATGCGATGAATTACAACTATGCTGAATAAAATACAATATGTAATTCATAATGTATGCAAGCAAAGATATCAACTCACAGTAATATAAACATATAACATCTATTAAAATTCGGTTCTGTAGCCACTTTGCTCACCTCATGTCTATACTCTCTGCGGTTAACAAACGAGTGGGAGACATTGATGCAGTAAGATAAAGTTCCCTGCACATTCTCACTCTTGGTTATAGCTTCCTCTAACTTATCCAATCTTCGGCATTCTATAGCAATCCCCATGGCTTGTTGATACTTTCCGTCAGTGATACATCTGCAAACCAGAATCATGTAAGGATAGATGCATAATTAAGAAGAAGGAAAAAAAAAGAAAGAAAGAAAAAACGGTGTCCCGTACTTGTCCAGCATTCTTTCGACAATGGCCTCCAATCTGGGGTCAATGTCGACCACCTCACTTGACTCAACTGCCTTAGATCTGAGAAGAGCATACTCATCTATTGCTTTGGCTGTAAAAAAAAACGCTTTTGATGAGAAAACATTCGACATCAAAACAGGCACTAACATTCAAATCGCGATCAACCGTCTTATCATCTCTCAACGTAATGTCTTTCACAGAGCACAATCTTATTAGCAGAAAGATGAATTTGCAAGTTTTATTGGTTAGACAGTATGGGGTGCAAGCTAAAGTCTACATAGATACGAGAAGCAAAAGAATAGCAACAAGTTTCACATCCTTACCTAGAAGAGTGTGAAGATAATCTGAATCCTCGGACACATCAAATAAGGATCCAGCTCCAAGGGCATAGGACAATGAATCATTAAGCTCACCCAAGTAATAGAAAACCTGAGGGTAAGACAAGAAACAATCATCATGAGAAAACTACAATACTATCACCTAAACTAAATTTCTTGAACTATCCGCCAACTTATAATGTAAATAGCTAAACCATACCTTAGAGACCAACAATGCAGCAAGCTGTCTTTGATGCTGATCAAACTCTTCGTCTTCATACAAGCTCTCTCTACAAACAAACACAAAAATTGTCTCAGATTCGAGCTAGTAAGCAGCACAAATCACAGTAAGATCTCATATAAAACTTCAAACGAACAAAATTTCAACATCAAGTTACGAATTCGAGCTAATACCCTAATTCCACAATTTTTTTCTCCAAATTCCCAGCAAATAAACAGATCAAACAAAATTCAAAAACCCTAATATGAGGAAGAAGAGATTTACATGATTGGGACACTAGTGGAGATCTCTGGCCAAAATTGGTCAACAAATCTGTTGAGATTAGAGAGAGCGTGAAGCTTCAACGAAGGATGTGGTTCGTTGAGCATTGCCAGTAACCCACCGGCCGAGCTAACCATCGCGGCAGCCATATCTAATCGGAAATCGAAAACCCTAAGCGGTGGAGAAGAGTTGATCGGAAAAGAAGAAGAAGAAGAACCCAACTTCGGCGAAAACCTCTCGTCTCGAGCGATTTAGAGAGGATTTGAGAAAAGACTTCAACTTTTTTTAAGAAGGAGAAATCGAAATTCCAGATTTATCGAATATTAACATACTTACCCAACAAGTCAAGTAATTACGCAATGCCTCTACTATTTGTTAAATTTCCATTTCTTCCTCTAAAATTCTTAGATGTTCGTATGTTTCCATAACCGGTTGACCTATATATGCTTGGTCTTTTAATAATTGAAATTTAATTTTAACCGGAGCCGAAATAGTCGGTACATTGCATTCCACTTTTGGTTTTCTAAATAAACTGTAATTAAGGAATACCCCTAATATTTGTTTAATTTCTATTTTTCCTCTAATATTCCATGATGCTTGTAATCGTAAATTAACCGGTTTTGTTTCACTTATTCCTCTTAGAAAAAATAGAGGAAGAATATATATATAATTTGTTCACAAATTCAATTATTTTCAGCAACATTTGTGGAATTTTTTTCCATTATCTTTTTTTTCACCTAATTTTATTCTTCTAGATGTGCAACCAGTTGCACCCTTAGAAAAAAGTATAAAGTAGGTGGATTGCTACAACAACCCATATTTTTTTTAGAGAGCACGTAAAGTACATAGGGATATATATCCAATTCTACAACAACCCATTTTGTAGAATATTGCATATGTACCTAATTTTTTATACCCATTAACCACATATATCCATCATTCATTTTTTAATTACCCCATAACCATTATTTTATTTTAATATTATTATACTCTTTATTTACCAAAACTATTTTTTATTACAAATGATAAATTTGAAAGAGCATGTCCAACAAGGGTTTCTTAGAGATGTTTCAAAATAATATATAAAACAAAATATAAATAATATATGAAGGAAGATTGTGAAAAGAGAGAGAGGTACTCTTAAATAATAGATTTTAGGCACTCTCTCTCCTCTTTCAAGAATCTCTCTTATATTTAACTAATATTTATATATACATATAGTTTGAAACCCCTTGTCTAAAACCCTTTGTTGGACATGGCCTTACTGTTTATGATTTTAGGATTTAGAGTTTAGTAAAATTATAAAGTTTATGATTTACTTAGGATTTAGTATTTAAGGTTAAATCCTTATAAAATTAGAATTTAATTTTTAATAAATATTAGAGTTTAGTTGTTAAAATTTAGGGTTTAGATGGTAAGGGCCTAAATTTTATCAGGAATAAAAAGACTTTTTGGGTTTAGAATGGATATATGTGATTAAAATAAGGGAGAATTACAAATATACCCAACTTTACATACCCACTAACCACATATAACCATACCCTTTTTTTAATCACATATATCTACCCCTTTTTATATTAATATCATTATACCTTCATTTACTAAAACTATTTTTCATTATAAATGATATATTTGTTAGGGTTTAGAATTTTAGTATTTAGGGTTTAGTAAAATTATAGAGTTTATGATTTACTTAGGGTTTAGGATTTAGGGTTAAACCCTTATAAACTTAGGATTTCATTTTTAATAACTATTAAAATTTAATTATTAGGATTTAGGGTTTATATTTTAGGGGTAATTTAGATTTTTTACAAGAGAAAGAATGAATGTGGGTATATGTGATTATTGAAAGAAAAAAAATGAGTTGTAATTTGGGTATATGTGATTTTACCTCAGTTTTTTTATTACAAAAAATCAGATGATTTCGTTATTCATTTTATATTTGTTGGTTTGTTACGAATAAATGTAATCACCTTCTTGATTTTAAGAGAATCTATTTAAAAATAAACATTTATGGACAAAACAAATCAATTCAAATCAAATATTTGCAAATATTGAAAAAATAAAAAAATATTCATATCTTTTCAAACCAAATCAAATCATAATATCCAACAAAAATCAATCAAATACAAGTACTAGTTTTTCCGAGGATATTTGATCCACGCCTCCATGTGCTATTAACCTGATATTGTCCATGTGCTATTAACCTGATATTGTTATCAAGTGTCAACATTCCATCTTCATAGTTTAATAGGAAAGAAGTTAATCATTTTGTAGAAAAAGAAATTACCTTTCGCTAATGCCAAATCTTTACCGAATTCAGACTAGCAGATGCTAAACAGTTCGCTGAACCGGCAAGAGCTGACACGATGGACTCGTGAGCTTGGATACACTTGTACGTGTTGTACAAAGTGTTCCAAAGAACAACAGACTTTTTCCCACCAACAACCAAGATGTTGGAGTCCGACGGATGAAACAAACAAGAGTGGAACTTGTTCTCTCCGTTGGAACTCAACTCGGCTAAACACTCACCTCTGTCCAATTCATATATCCTTCAGAGACAGATGCGAATCTTTTTTGCTTGCCCCAAGCAACATCTCTTACATTGGTGTAGTGATCCTGTAGAAAGACCATGCACATTAGAAAGCAATTTACAATTCTGTGAGTAAAATTAAAAACCATGCATATAAGAAAGTTTAATCTCTAATGAAAAGTTATACCTGAAACACTCCTACCCGTGAAAAATCTCGCATATCCACAATTGTAACCATATCTTTCAGTACTGCAGCACAAAGATGTCCATCACTAGGCTCGATCCGAACTCGCGTGTTTGCCAATCCCTACTTAGAAATTCTAAAAATTACACAATAGATTTCAATAGAAAATAATTTCAGCCTGAAGATATGGATCTTACCTTTAACATCCTTACACAGGTTTCCCCTTGCCAGAAGCAGACTACACCGACGCTATCACAAGAGCAGACACTGTCGGATCTACGAGGGTAACAGTCAAGGGACATCACAGGTGCAGTATGAAGAGCCAATGTTAGTAGGCAGGGGTCTCCAGGCTGCACAGATTCGTACCAGTTAGATTGAAAGCAAAAGAAAATACTAGGCTCAGAAAATTTACCTTAGAAACATCCCAGGTTTTAATAGTTTTGTCAACTGACGATGTTGTCAGTAGAGTCGAATTTGATCTGAAGCAAACATCCGTGATGAAATGACCATGTTCTGAGGGAATAGCCCGAGTTTCTCGACTTTTCATGTTAGAAATTAAAACCTGCTCACAATAAGAGCTTTATAAACAAATGAAAGCAAATTCTCTTTTCTTTTCCACAGATTAACATAAGATATTGTACCTTCGTATCATGTCCAGCGCTAGCCAAGATATTACCATCCGATGAGAAACTACAGCAAGTTATCTTACTGGTACTTTGCATGGAATAGGCCTCCCCGAAACTGAAGCCTTTGAAAACAAAAACGACTGTGGTTACTAGATGTAGTCTCTACTAAATAGTTGATAATAGTTTATGAGATTCCGGCAGCATGCTCAGAAGGTTCTGATTTAAAGTGTCAAATATGTTACCTGGCAAATGTGACACAGAGCCGTCAGCCACTTCCTTTAACTGTTCCATTATCATCCAGAAAACAGCAAAAATACATTAATCAATACAAAGTCATGATGCGTATTCAAACCACAATGGTTCCTTGCCAAACAGCCATTGAAGTAGGTATGTCGGTGAGAGAGGACCTCGGGCTCCTGCCGTTTGTGAAGGATGAACCCTGATGTAGCTAGCTTCACTGGTTTGTAAGAGACATCCTTGTTCATCTCTATGTATTTCTCCTGTGCAGGGACGACCCGAGCCGGGTTCTCTAGAATCTCAAATTCTGGCTCAGCCTTCTCCTCCATTGTAGAACTATAGACCTGACAGCACATAGCTAATCTATCTTAATGATTCAATCATGATCAAGACTTTCGACAGACAACTTGATTAGTAAGATAGTTGAGACTTACTAATCTTGAATTAAACATTTTAGACTAATGTGTTAAGAATTTATATTACCTGCGTAGCGTCTGCCTCTTTCTCATTTAAAGGTGCTTTAGATTTTCCAGTTTCATTGTTAGATTTCTCGGCATTAGCTTTCTGCTCTGCTTCTTTCTTAGCCCTAGCTTTGGCTTTGACTGAGGTAGAGAGCACAGCAGTTGGTAATTTGGCGGCGGTGTTGGCAGTAGCAACTGTGGTTGGTTTTGGGTACTCGAACAAAGATGGTTTTGCGTGCGACACAAATTCGAACTTTGGTATATTGAGGTCGTAGTTCAAGCCGATGAACGCGGTCGGTGAGAATGCCAAGCTTATGAAGTAAATTAGTGGATGCCAATACCAAAACTGGCTGAAGACAGCAAGGCCAATAACTGCAGTGACTTTGTCATGTTTTGTTCTAGACAGTAGTCTTATCGTCACATTCCTTCCACCAGCATCGAGAATACCTGAAGCTAAAATTGCTCCAATCTTGCTCAATGTGTCTTCATTTATGTCAAGAATCATCTTCTTAAGCTGACACCTGCAAAAACCAAGACAACTTATAGTCTACAAAAAGGACCTGTTCTCTGCCTCCCATTGCTGAAGAGATCAGAGCTTCACTAACCTAAATGCTCCAACGCGAGAATCGCTTGCTTCACTAATCTGGATCATCACCATTGACATAGCAATCAGAGCACCTTGACGAACAAAGTCAACCACATCTGATGTAAGTGGCTCCAACAAAGATATCGCCTCACTCAGGCCAGTGCCTGCACAAGAGATGCCTACAGCAAGAGCCGCACCATAACGAACATGCGGATTGTGGGACTCGGAAAGGAGGGATACAACACCGGCAGCCTACAGTTAAAGTATTCAGTGCAACCCAATTGATAAGTTAAGCGAGTACAAGAGCCATAAAGGCACTGAAAAAATGAAATATAGTATCAAATAATTACCAAAACAAACAAAAAGAAATGGAGTTACCTGCTCGGGATCAGAGTATAAGACAAATCCAAGTGCGAGAACAGCAGTCCTCCTGACATCGTCACTGACATCAGACACAGCAAAGTGCAGAAGCTGGCGGATGGTTTTGTTGTTTGCAGTCCCACTGTAAGCCAATGCAAGTGCATACATTCCACCATAACGGATGATAGGATCTTGATCTCTAGTCATCTGCTCAATCAATGTATCTGCTCCCTCTTCTCGACCATATACTGTGAGAGCTATTCCTAGAGCCAATCCCCTGAAAACACAATACCAGATGTTAAAACATTAGGGAAAAGATACCTTGCACCCACTCATATAACCAAAATTATACTCCAGGCTCTACATTACCTTATTATCTTCTCATGTTGAGTCTCGTGAGCATAAGCAAGCATCTCACTTGCCTTATCTGCTCCCTCTTCTCGACCAATAACAGACCCATGCTGATGCCGGCAGCTTCACCAGCAACAGCACTGTCAGTGTAAAGCACTCTTTTAATTTCATCATATATGTCTTCATCAGCTGTCCCAAAAGCTGCCAAACCAAGACCTAAACAAGCTCCATGTTGAATATCCTGCACCCATATTTTTCCAAAAGGATGAAATCCACACAAGGAAAGACTATCTTTTTTGGTGATACAACGAAAAACCATTTTGAAGAAAGTTAGAAACAAGTCACCTCAACAATGCTGCTACGTAGTCTATGACGAATCAATTGCTTGTTTTCCTCGCCATGATTGGCATGCAAAAGGCCAAGAGCGTAAAAAACACCCCCTTCAGAATAAGGACTTTCTCCTCCAAGAGGCAGGTTAATCAATTTTTCTGTGTACTCTATGTAACCCCTATTGATAACACCTAATCCTGCTGTTGCACTAAACTTAAACCAATCGGTGGCCCCTCTTAGCCAAGGCTGCCAAGTCATAAATGATGGAATAGAAAGGAAGATTAAATATTATGCCTCACAGTGATGTTGAAACAGGTCAATAAGTGAACGTGAAAGTAAAATTTTACCAAATTCGAGTTGAAAAATGTCTCAACTGTCGTTCCAGCATGCATTATAGCGTTAGCACAGAATGTAGCACTGCAACATACTCTGTTCCGCATCGCGCTCGACTGTTCAATTGTATTGAGGATACCCAGGTCCGATCTACAGACAAAAAATGGCCATTGCTGGAGCATTTCACTGTCTGGACTAAACGAGTTAAGAAAAAAAAAACAAAATCTAAAAGGTAAATTAACTGCCTCACCTGTTATTTTGGGAAAGAAATCTTTACTGGCATTTCAAATCGCTTTCGACCTTGTAGAGAACAAGCCTAAAGCATTTCTCTCGACTGTTAGAGACCAGCTTCCAGCTCCCAAGACTGTTTTTGTATCTGTAGAAGCAATTGAAACAATTCAGTTAAGAAGACAGATGGAAGAATTGAGTATGGGCTCTACTGTTCGGGCGACAGCTGAAACAATTGAGTATGAAGCAGATATTGCCAATTGTATCTACGCTCACAGACTAAATAAGATTGAGATGATTTTATCTGGAGTGGCATCGAGACTTATTTAGTTTGTGAGCGTAGATACAATTGGCAATATCTGCTTTGTACTCAATTGTTTCAGCTGTCGCCCGAACAGTAGAGCCCATACTCAATTCTTCCATCTGTCTTCTTAACTGAATTATTTCAATTGCTTCTACAGAAACAGTCTTGGGAGCTGGAAGCTGGTCTCTAACAGTCGAGAGAAATGCTTTAGGCTTGTTCTCTACAAGGTCGAAAGCGATTTGAAATGCCAGTAAAGCTTCATACTTCGTATTCGAACGAAAAGTTTTTTCAATGTAATTCCAACACATTCCGGATTATTCATGATCATAAAGCACTGACACAAACTCCAATAATCACGAGAAGAACTCTTTATGTAGACATCTACAAGTGACCAAAGAACCTGCAAAAATCAAATAAGATGTTATCAATATTTCAAAACAAGCTTAAACAAATCCACCCAGAAGAGGATTATGAGTAATCACGAAAGCTAGAAGAGGATTTTGAGTAGCAGTTAAAGACAAAAAAGATGCTAGCAGGCATGGATGACATTCATGCTTGAGAAGATACAACAGTGGCGCTAGATGACCATGATATTTGCAAGCCACGATCACAGAAACAAACATTATATCTTTTAAAGTACTGTTCTTGGGCCACAAGACTAACCTCATATCTATATTTTCTGCAGTTAATAAAAGACTGGGAAATACTGATGCAGTGAGATAAAGCTCCATGAACATTTACGCTCTTTTTTATAGCTTTTTCCAACTTATCCAATCTCCGGCATTCTATAGCAACAGACACTTTCCATCAGTGATACATCTGTAAGACAAAAAAACATGTAAAGAAAAATGACCAACTAAGAAGACAGGACTATGAAAATTAGGACATCCCATACTTGTTCAACAAAAGCCTCCAGTCTGGGGTCAATGTCCACCACTTCATCTGTTTCGGCTGCCTTCAATCTGAGAATAGTATACTCCGCTATTGCTTTGGCTAAAACCAAAACAGGACAAACATTCAACATCAAACAGTCGTTAACAGTTAACATGCCACCAATCATAAGCGTTATTGTTTGGATTCTTGCATTTAATCAGGTTGAATACGTTACAGACTCTCAGCTAAAGTCTATTGTCACAAATTTGGTGGAGGAGAAGAATTCACAAACGTTACCTAGAAGAGTCTGGAAGTAATCAGATTCATCTGACACAACAAATAGACGTCCAGCTTTAAGGGCATATGACAATGAATCTTTAAGCTTGCACAAGTAATAGAACACCTGAGACAAGATTCAAAAATCATTATCAACAAACAAATCTCTTACATGAACACATAACTTAATTAGAAGATTGTCAAGCTCTGAACTTATACCAATACCTAGAAGCTTTAAAGGGGCAAAATACACAGGGCGTTTGTATAACACATGCTAAAACTGTACCTTAGAGATCAGAAATGCAGCAAGCTGTCTTATATCCCCATCGATATCTTCATTTTCATATATGGTCTTTCTACAGAAACCAAAAAATGGAAAAAAATGTCTATGAGTAGTGACTGGAAGATATTAATCTGGTCGAATTAAAAAAGTACAGTCAGAAACATAGTTACCATCTTCACCAAGAAGATTGTGTGACATATAACAACTATCAAAGAAAATCACTGCAGAAACTCCCTAAAAACCACTCTTTAGCATAGACGATCAAATCTACACTCATGATTTCGGAAATTTATACCCTAATCGAGAACAAGTACTACAGCATATCGACATTCAATACCCTAATCGAGAACAAGTAGTGCAGATTACTGAGATTCAACAAGCTATTTATGAGAATTTTCAGTAATTTAAACCCTAACCGATTGCACAAACCCTAATCGAGAACAAGTAGTGCAGAATATGACATTGAACAAGCTTTATCGGGAATCTCAGCCATAGAAACAAATCAACTGAGAAG
Organism: Aurinia saxatilis; assembly: GCA_900406295.1. NCBI lineage: Eukaryota > Viridiplantae > Streptophyta > Magnoliopsida > Brassicales > Brassicaceae > Aurinia > Aurinia saxatilis. The sequence continues at coordinate 24,794 of OVAP01000328.1, read as the reverse complement.
GAGCGAAACACCTAAAGAAAAACCTAAAGACGGAAAGAAAAAATAGACGGCGGAAGAAAATACAAGGCCGGAATACTGTCGGAGATTTCTGGCCAAAGCTGGTGAGCAAAGCGGTTGAGATTTATGAGAGCGTGGCGTTTTAACGAAGGATGAGCTTCATCAAGCATGGCGAGCAAGCTAGTCGCCGAAGTAACCATCGAACCCTAAAAATCTAGAGGCGGAGAAGATGAATTTCAGAATTTGTGGGTATTATATTTAATTGATGACATATTTTTCAACTATCTACGAATGTAAATTATAATCTAACTATGATCCACATTTGTAATTCCAATTAAATACTTTACTTTATTTCGAAATAAGTGTATTCCATCTAGCCAATTAGTGAAAATAAATTGGATAACATTATCAAACAAAAATATTATAACACCCGATATGTATATAATAGTCAAGGTTTTATGAAACCGTCATTTAAGTGACGTCGTTTCCTTACGTTGTACGGAATATGGTTTAACGAGATATAATTATATAAGATGGTAATATCATAATCATTTAATCAAAAAGTTGACAAATTACAGTCAAATGATACAAGAGAGAATTATTCCAGAATCACCGCTTGGCAAGATAAAATGGCAAATTTTAAGTGATGGAGGATTTATAAACCGGGCATTGTTTACTCGTCCTCGCCATGGATCAATGCACTGTGCAATAAATAAACAGATTTTTACTGTATAAACAGTTGATTTTCAAAATTTTAATCTGAAAAAGAGGGGGTAAAAATCCTTCCATCTTTGTGGCATTTATGAAAACAAGGAAGAAGACGGAGTTCTTTGTTGATAAAAAAAAAAACAGGAAGATGATGGATAGTGTCTTAGTCGGTGTCTCCAGACAAATAACACAAGTTTCTTGAGTAAAATACCAAAGAGAGCTTTACATGTTGTTATTGGATTTAGTATTTCAATGTGTTTTAAAGGATTTGGATTTAGATGTTTTTCAGTGTATTTGCATGTATTTAAAACAGTTACTGTTTTTTCTTTTGTATTTGACTGTATTATACTTTACTTGTTTGTATTTCCTTGTATTTGAAAATAATTTTTCTTTTTAAAAAAAATTATGTTTCCACTTTCTCCTATGAAAACACATGAACACTATTTATTATAAAGACAATATAAATCCAAGAAAATCGAGAAAGTGGTGGTGGTGGGGGAGATCGAAAATTAAGATCTTAGACTTGTAAGTTCGTAATTCATAGAGGTGGTGGAGAGGAGATTGCGATTATGGTGGTGGTGGTGGAGATCGAAAATTAAGATCTTAGACTTGTAAGTTCGTAATTCACAGAGGTGGTGGAGAGGAGATTGAGAAATGTTCCAGAAAAACAGTATTTGCGGATGAAGGTGACTAAAAGAGATATCATTTATTTCATTTTTCTTTTTGTTTGATGGGTGTATTCACAAATACACAAGAAATCTCTCTGATTTTATTTGTTCACAATTCCATTGACAAAATACATCCAAATCAAAATACAATAAAATCCAAGAGATATTGAATAACACTTATTTTTTTATGTATTTGAGAATACATCAAACAAATACACAATTGAATAACACTGAATTTTAATGTATTTGAACCAAATACACATTGAATAACACTGTATTTGAGAATCCATCTAATATACAACCAAATACAAAAAAATACCACATCCAATAACACCCCCTTAGTAACAAAATGACGATGTGAAGAATATGGAATCTACCTGAACTTTGCACTCTGGCAAGTTGTTAAATGCGTTGTGTAGAAGCTCCGGCATGTCAATGGTTGTTATCGTCAAGAGCTAGCAGCAATTCGTAATCATCTCCGCATCAAGAAAATGTCTAACGATCAAGCTATATACACTGAAGAATCCTAATAAAATAATGAAAAGAAAAAACATACTCAGTAAAGTCACGATCCCTATGAAGAAGATTACTATTATTAATGGACTGTCCAATAACATTCTCTAGTTGCATTGGAAAAGGTAAACGATTATATTTTTGGTTTCACGCGACATTCGAGGTATAAACAGACTTACGTACCATTTCTAAGCCCATAGCATCTGGAAAACCGCCATTCAGAGCTCGGCGTAGTGAAGCAGGTGCACGACCTAAACGATGACCCTGACCCCGTGGTGGTGCTCTAACAGCAGCACGAGGCTGTGGAGGATTCAATTGCCTCCTGAAGAATGTCGCAGTCCTGTTTCCAGGCGACTTCTCCCACCAGGGTTTGCTGCAATCTGTAAATAATATTTATTGGCATTAAGCAACGGTTAAGGTTTATTCATCTTCCATTCAAGATGATCTGAAAGAAGGACACATCGGTATCTGAACACACACAACACTATCATAGGAAAGTATACAAGACTTACAGTACTGGAGCTTCGGGTATTACGACAGGAAGAAGCCTGACGATGTTTTCAGCGACCTGTTATGAAATACGAAGTTGAAAGAAGGCCATTAGAAATCTTGATTCATAAAAGGGTGTATATATATAGCGGAAATTTAAAAATAAAAGGAAACTAGAAAAAGTACATGCTCATTTCTCATCAATGTCGTTTCCTGATACAGCTGTTCTTGCAATTCCCGAGCCAAGATCTCATCTGCTTTATTTGCCATACTTTCAAATCAGATTCATCGTTTTCAACAAGTCTTGGACCCCGGGAGACCCGTTTTTCAGGAGACAAATCTTCAATTTCCAACACTTGTGCGCCATATCTTTGATAACTCTGAATTCTCGGTGTCTTGTCTCTAAATTTTACAGTTCACTACATAATGAAACCGGAATCCTCCAAGTTTAATCGAGGAATCGTTCAACATACTTCGGAGAGACTATTCCACAAGGAGGAAAACACACTTAACGGAAACATGATCGACTAAGATTTCACCTTGATTGAGTCTGCTTCTTGATCCTTCTGTATCTTTGATCCTCCTACCATTGAAAGTGATTTGAAGGGTCACAAGATATATATATAACAGGATACATACAATTTCATTTTGCTTGTGGAGTTCCTGATGTATCCAGCGATCGCTTCTGGTCTTCTGGAAATCCTTTCTTTGATAATGCTTATGGAAACATCAACAACAACAAGAGCATCAATGGCCTTAGTCATCACCATTCTCAAGTTACTTAACCGTACGCAAATCATTTTACATATTATTCAGTCGGTCTCAAAGAAAACGCATTATTTTGATAGGATTTGGTCTTGTAAGAGTGGGAGAAGTAAACTTGGCATCGCAACTCGGTTCTACGCTAATGATGGGATGCAAATGAACTGACATGTTCAAGACAATCTCAAGAATAACACAGCGATTCAGATAAATGGGACGCAAGTTACTTGGATGAAGGAGAGACACAAAACACTGAATATACACATCTTGATGGCAACTTTGAAATGGACGGGACATGTATAATCAATAATCAATTTGCTGATTATTATTATGACCAATACTTCGACTACAAACAACAATGGCTCAGTTCTTCCTGATGTGTTGATTGGGTTCTGGATTTCAAACTAATGATGGGCCTTAGTTCGAATAATTGGGCTTTTCATAATAAGATTCTTACGATTTACTTTTTTTCTCTGTAATTTCTTCTTTTTTTTGACTTTTTTACATTGGTTCTTCTGAATATTTTAGATTTCAACACGCACCAACTAATACTAACCTAAAAATACCGAGGTATTGATACATTGGATCATAAGAAGAATCACGAGACGGCCCTAACACATCCGTTGAAGAGGCTATGGAATTGGTGAATGGACTCGCCTTGCAGTTAAAGAGGGTGACCTTAAAGCGAGATTCGATATTGCAGAAAAGAAACTTGTATGGGAGAGTGTAAGGAGGAAGAAAAAGATCGAGATCCAGAGGTCTGATGTCATATCTCTTGATTCCACCTTTGATATCCTCCGAGTCGAGGTAATAAATTGATTTTCTTGTGTGCCTAATCATAAATTCATAATCATCCATATATATATGTGACCGGCCTGTGTTTCTTCTATATTTATGCAGCTGAAAACTCCTCCAACGTTTTTTTCAATTGTTTCTAATGAGTAAAAACAACGGGAAGATTTCACCCTCTTTAACTGCAAGGCGAGTCCATTCACCAATTTTGATCATCCTCTTTAGTTTTAGTACCCTGCTCACGTTTTAATACATGCATAACAGGATACATACACTTCAGTTTCCCTCTGAAGTCCTGGACAAGACCTTGGAGAAGCTTGCGTGTAATGATAGCTTCTGGTCCCAACTCATCAAAGTCCAATTCCCATCTTCAGATGAACCTCGCTTCGGTGTTGAGTCCAAAGGTACTTCAACTTTTATAATCTTGATGCTCTGTATGATGCTCTGTATTAACCAAAACGAAACCTTTCTTTTGTTAGGATTTAGTATTGAGCTTCAACCAACAATTAGTTCAATTATGGAAGCTATACGTCTTGGTGTTCCAGTTAAGTTGGATCGATCTCCTAGTGGTCGACGACTCTTCAACAGCAAAGTTACTTCATTGCCTCTTGATGTCGAAATCAACACCGGGTCATCTGAGTCATCGCTTCCTGATGATGATTCTGTACACATCACTAAATTTTTTTAGTTTTATCCTGTCTTCCGTATGAATTTTCTCTGTTGGGTATTTTGCTTTATTTTATTAGTGTAATTTTGGTTGTAACTAAAGACTTTTATGAGTGCAAAAATAACTTTGAGATCAACGGGACATTGTTATAATCAATTTGCTGATTATTATTATGATCAATACTTCGACTACAACAACAATGGCTCGGACGCTGGTGCTTCCTGATGTGTTGATATACACACGGGGATTATTGGATCCGGGTAAAGAATTAGTGGACCGGGTTCCGGATTTCAAAACTGGTTATGGGCCTTAGTTCGGTAAACTGGGCTTTACGTAAAAAGATTCTTACGATTTACTCTCTGTAATTCTTTTTTATTTTTCTAAAAAAATTAAGATATACCACATTGAGATTCGAACCCGTGACCTCTCAACCTTTCTACAAAATATATTTTTTACTTCTTCAAAGGATTTTAGATTTCAAGACAAAAACCAGGTGATGTTAACTTTCGTCACTTAACAAATACTATTTTGAATTTCATAACACGTTTTCTTTTAATGTTGATGTTAGTCAATGTTGTTTTCATTCAATAATTTGATTTTAGATATGATTGGTGACTTGGTTATCCCAATAAATGGCTATTGTACTCATTAATTGAATTATTGGCTATTTTTAATGAATTATCCGAATTAATCTCCTCTCTCATTTTTGCTACATAAATAAAACACCTCTCACCAAACTAAATAATTGTAATTATTTTGTTTCATTCTCAATAATTTTATTTTAGAAATTTGATATTGAATGTTTTTAAATTACTTATTTAATTCACTTTTTCAAATATGAAAGTATCTCATCATCGTTTTGTTATTCACATCTCTTTGTTAATAATTGGCAAATCCATCTCGTAAAAACTAATGTTCATTCGCATGATGGAAGTTTATATCTTCACCAAATCATGAGCCAAATGATATGTGACATCCTGAGCAGTTGAGGAACGTCCAACATTCTTCTTGGAGACTAATCCACAACCAGGAAACCACATTCAATGGAAAACAGATTGACTAAGATTTCACCTTCGGCATTGAACAAAATGTATCAGATCTTTTGAAGGCTCAAATCCATATGTAAGTATGCTTTGAGAAAATACGCTACAAACTAATATATTGGGATTGGGACAGTACGTAGGGAAGGAAAAGGAAAGAATTTGCTTTCATTTGTTTATAAAAGCCTAGGTGGGTAAAGTATTGTTTGTGAAAAGTGGATGCTTATTTCTTATTGTGAGCAGGTTTTCACTTCCGACATGTTGGAGGGACGAACTCATACTAAGGGACGAACTCATACTATTCCCTCTTACCATGATGATATCATCTCGGATGTTTGTTTCATATCAAATTAAACTCTACTTACAACATCATCATTTGACAGTACTATTAAAATTTGGGATGTTTCTAAGGTAAAATTTATGGGCCTAGTATTTTCTTTTGCTTTCAGTATTCTGTTGGAGCTAACTTGTATAGATCTGTACAAATTAGCTTCAACAGAATACTGAAAGCAAAAGAAAATACTAGGCCCATAAATTTTACCTTAGAAACATCCAAATTTTAATAGTACTGTCAAATGATGATGTTGTAAGTAGAGTTGAATTTGATATGAAACAAACCTCCGAGATGATATCATCATGGTAAGAGGGAATAGTATGAGTTCGTCTCTTAGTATGAGTTCGTCCCTCCAACATGTCGGAAGTGAAAACCTGCTCACAATAAGAAATAAGCATTCACTTTATCTGCCCTTTCACAAACAATATCTTACCCACCTAGGCTTTTATAAACAAATGAAAGCAAATTCTCTTTCCTTTTCCACAGATTAACATAAGATATTGTACCTTCGTATCATGTCCAGCGCTAGCCAAGAAATTACCATCCGATGAGAAACGACAAGAAGTCATCTCACTAGGAGTTTGTATGGATTCAACCTCCCTGAAACTGAAGCCTTTGAAAACAAAAGGCCTAAGGTTACTAGATGTAAGTCTACTAGTAAAGTAGTTGATAATACTTTGGCAGCATGCTCAGAAGGGTTCTGATGTGAAGTGTCAAATATGTTACCTGGCAAATGTGACACAGTGCCATCAGCCACTTTCTGTAACTGTTCCATTATCATCCAGAAAAAACCAAAAACACAAAGTCATGATGTGTATTCAAACCGCAATGGTTCCTTGCCAAACTACGGTTGAAGTATGTATGTCGGTGAGAGAGAGAACCTTGGGCTCCTGCCGTTTGTGAAGGATGAACCCTGATGCAGCTAGCTTCACTGGTTTGTAAGAGACTTTCTTCTTCATCTTAATGTATTTCTCCTGTTCAAGGACGACCCGGGACGGGTTCTCTAGAGCTAGCATACCCAGTAAAGTCACAATCCCTATGTAGTCAATCCATTTCCTTTGCCGTAGTGGTCTAGCTTCCCTTTCAAAACTACAAATTCCTAGTGTGTTACACTCATCCCCGCGATTCACTTCATGGCCGATATTTAACTTTCAGCCATGTACTAATCCACCCCCCTCTACTTCTGTGCCAACTGCATCAATACAAAGTATTTTAGCACACACACTAAATAAAAAAGAGCATCCTTATAAATCCATTCAAACGTCTAGTGGAAGTTGAGAAAAGGATATTACCTGCTATGGGGAACTTCTGGCCTTTTCCCTCTAGTTCTTCCATTAGCAGAAACAAACTCCCTTATGTCAACCGAAGATGTCTTTTGAGCAGCTACTTCCTGTTCAACATTAGCAGCTTGTCTAGCTCTAGCTGCTATTCCCTCTGGAGATTTGCAGCCATACCTTACAAGTTTTTTAGTACCTCTATTCGGTTTCCTCTCACTGGTGATTGGATATATCAATTTCTCTATTAGAAACAGAGCCACCATCAACTTTTCCTTTACCTCCCAGGCACCAAACGAGAATTATGGTACAACTGCATCTCTACTTGCACACTTGAGTACTGTATATTACCACACTCTCTGGAGTATCAGGTATGCTGATTACCACGTCAATGTCACTGTTCTCCATCCTGATTACAGCCAAATAAACAAGTAAGAAAGTGAGGCAATGTTCACATAATGTTGTTATTTACCAGTGAAACTTTCAGGATAACGAGCTGTGCATTTATGAATTCAGATTACAACTTAAGCTCCTACTACTCCTCTCTAACGTTAAGATCACAAACTATTTCAAGCGAATTAGAGACCAAAATTATCACCGAAATTCGTAACTCAGAAAATTAGAAACGAGATCAACAGATTACCGAAGGAAAATTTAGATACACTGAAACGAAAACAAAATTCTTCCTCCACATACAAAAATGATGGTCGAAATCAATTATCATGAATCTATGGACACAAAATGAAAACGGAAATTACCCGATTGAGTCTGATTCTGAAGTGCGAGTCGAAACCCTAATTGTTCGATGAGAAGGAACAGCATATCTGCCTCTTGTTTGAACCTCAGATAAAACCGGGTCGGTTTAGTATGGTAATATCATAAGTTGGGCTTGGTTATTAAGGGCCCATAATTGCTTCATGATGTGTTGATATAGAGAGGGGATTAATGGCTCCGGGTAAAGAATTAGTGGATTGGGTTCTGGATTTCAAAACTGGCCATGGGCCTTAGTTCGATAAATTGGGCTTTACATAAAAAGATTCTTTTTTCTTTTTTAAAGAAATAAAATATACCAAATATGTGTTACTTCTTCCAAGGATTTTAGATTTCAACACAAAAACCAGGTGATATCAACTTTTGTCACTTAATAAATAGTATGTTGAATTTTATTTTATTTTATTTGTCGACAATGATTTCATTAGAACAAATATGCTACAGCATGTTCTGATTTTCAAACATTATTAGAACCATTTGATTTTCGCATAATAGACAGAGATTCTAGCATATTTAGTTAGTCTATCTGCTTCATGATTTATGTCTCTAAATATATACATGAAGCTGAAATTTTGAGTCTTGCTATTGTGGTACATGATATGTTGAATTTAATAACACGTTTCCTTTTAGTGTTGATGTTTCTAAGTCATTGTTGTTTTCATTTAATTAATTTTTTATCAACACTTTCAATTAATGAGTACAATAACCATTTATTGGGATAATCAAGTCATAAATCATATTGGCTGTTTTTAATGAATTATTCGAATAAATATCCTCTCTCATTTTTCCCCTTTCAATTTAGCTTTACAGGCATCCAATACATTTAGTTTGCTACATAAATAAAACACCTTTCACCAATTAAATAATTGTAATTATATTGTTTCATTTTCAATAATTTGATTTTAGAAACTTCATAATAGTCTCAATCAAATCAAACAAACCTAATTTCCTGTCTGACTTTCATAATAAACAAAATTCTCACACCAAATTATACAAAATATTGTTATATTCACACAATAAAAATTTACGGTAAACGGTTTTGATATACAAAATCAATATAGGAATACATATAGAGTAACTAGAATTATCATTATTTTTGTATGGATGATTCTTCCGTACACTTGGATCAAAATATGAATATAGAATATTGAACTTAAAATATGCATTACTATCATAGAAATGGTACAGAGAGATTCTATATACTACAAAAAAAAAGTATGTAAAATCATTTTATATTGAGATCTTATTGACATAAACAATTTTGAATCTTTTATACTAATTTATACCGAAAGCGAAGACCTATGCCATAATCTTCATCATTACCTAAAGTAAACATTAACGTAAAATCATTATTAATACTGAATGTTTTCAAATTACTTATTTATTCACTTTTCAAATATGAAAGTATCTCATCATCGTTTTGTCATTCACATCTCTTTCTCTAACTAATACTAATAATAATTGGCAAATCCATCAATTATTTAATTGATATAAACTCATAATTTGTTGTCAATTCTTTAAAAATAATGTAAAACCATCTACTTAGTATCGATTGAATTAGTTGATGTTATACTCATATAAAATGATTTAAAATTATACTAAATCGTATGACATGTCATTTATTACTAGCTGTTTCTAAGTAGTGTCAATTATATATGTGAAACTTTACAAATAATGCTACATGTGCCTTTTTTTTTTTTTAGTCACTGGCTACCGTAGTTATTCGCTAGAATGTGTGTCATGTTACACACTATAACCGACACTTATTTACAAATGAGACCGAATTAGCCGGTCGAATCCGATTCTATCATGTACCTTAAGTCTTCCACAACATTGGTTTATTTTATTTAACTAAATTTCGATCTTATTATTGTTAGAGTATAACCAATGCCGCCCAACCTAAAATAAAATAAAATAAAAATGTTCATAAAAAATTTAAACTCAGCACCTTGATGCATATAGGTAGTAAACAAACCACTACACCACGACAAAAATTTATAAAAGTGTTGTCTAAAAAATACATTATAAATTTGGATGTCTAAAGTTCTTGCTTCTTGAGCTTTAGCCTTAGGCCGGATCTGAGCATGTACAATATGTCAAAAGAATAACAAAATTACAGATGCACGAGGGGAAAACACAAAAGAAACGCTGAAAAAAAAAAAGGAAGAAAGAAACAAAAGAAAGCATCATAATTCTTGTCCACAAAATTTATGCATGTATATAATAATTAGGGTCATAGGTTTCCCAATTCTTCAACTATATTTACAACATATTTGTTCTTTTTGTGTTGGATGAGATCAATAGGGGAAGTTGGCGGACAATACATAAATAACTTGTCCACTGACCGGTAAAACATCATTAAATTATATCATACTCTCGTCTAGTAGATTGAACCGGGTCGGTCTCTAATATATATACTAGTCATGCAACAAACAATTTCCTAAGAAAACATAACTTGTATTTCATCCGTTTCAATACATATAACCATAAAGATTTGAATTGTCCAATAATTATGAGTGTGATCTCTCGTAAAGTGTGTGCGTTTGTTTTGGTATTTGCTCTAGTCACAAATATGGCTATGGGAGAAACAGAATTTGGTGATGACAAACATTTGTTTCCTCACCCTCGTCCATTCCTCCACAAAGGCGGCATCCACAAGAAGGGCTTTAAGAAAGGCTTGGGTGGTTTAGGCGGTGGCCATCTAGGTGGTGGAGGTGGCATTGGAGCAGGTGGAGGTAGCGGTTGGATTGGAGGCGAGATTGGAGGCTTTGGTGGAGGAATAGGTGGTGGGTTTGGTAATGGTGGTGGTGTTGTAGGGGGAGGCGGATTCGGTGGTGGAGCAGGAGTAGGTGGTGCAGCCGGTAATGGAGCCGTCGGTACAGGTGGAGGAGCCACTGCCGCTAGTGGAGTTAATAATGGAGCCGGCGGTGGAGCTGCCACCACAGATGGAGGAGCTAATAAGGGAGCCAGTGGTGGATCCACCACCGTCGGTGGAGGAGTTGGGAACGGAGCCGATGGAGGTCACTGAGGGTGTTTGCCGAACATGTGCATCGACAAAGAGCTATATCCACCATGCACGTATGTATGTAATTTCCGAATAATAATTAGTTTCATTATAAATCAAATATGATGTAATAAGAAAAGTATGTATGTATCCTCTTCGAAATGTTCTGTCTAGCCACTTTATGTAATAAAGTGACGAATATAACACTATATGATACACATTAACTGCTTTAGTAACAGGGTTTTATAGATACTTCGAGTTTTGAAACCGTATAATCATCATCACTAAGTATAACGAAGGCTTATGCATTTCAACGGAAGTAATAAAATGCCGTCCGTCGTTCCCTTACGTACTTGAGAAAAGGACAGGTTACCTACTTAATCTAAACAGGTCATAAATGACAAAGCAAAGATTCCAAAGAATTTAATCCTAGAATCACTGGTCGGCAAGGTAAAAATGGTAAATTTTACAACATTCTCCAATGGGTTTTGCGAACCTTGTTTAAGTGACTGAGCATTTACAAACCGGGCACTGTTTACTCCGTCCTAGCCATGGATCAATGCACTGCACAATACATAAACATAGATGTTCATCGTATAAACAATGGTTGATTCTCAAACTTGTAATATGAAAATTGTTTTTCATCTGTATAAGTAAGAAGATCCTTACATCTTTGTGGAATTTGTGAAAACAAGGAAGATGACGGATGGTGTCTCCAATCGTCGGTGTCTCCAAACAAATTACACAAGTTTCTTGATTGTCGGTCTGCTCATTACGAGTAAAACACCAAAGAGAGAGAGCTTTAGTAACAAAATGACGATATGAAGAAACTGGAATTTATAAGTGAGCCTTGGCTTTACTTGAACTTTGGACTCTGGTAAGTTGTTAATGCGATGTGTAGAAGCACCAGCATGTCGATGGTTATTATCGTCAAGAGCTAGCAGCAATTCGTAATCATCTCTGCATCAAGAAAATGTTACTATTATACATTGAAGAATCCTAATAACATAATGAAAAGAAAAAAAAGAAAAAAAAACATACTCAGTAAAGTCACGATCCATATGAAGAAGATTACTATTGTTGATGGAGTGTCCAATAGCATTCTCTAGTTCCTCTAGAAAATCCATTCTCTGTTGCATTGAAAAAGGTAAACGATTAAATTTTTGGTTTCAAGTGATATTAGGGAAAAAAACAGACTTATACCATTTCTAAGCCCATAGCATCAGGAAAACCGCCATTCAGAGCTTGGCGTAGTGAAGCAGGTGCACGGCCTAAACGATGACCCCGACCTCGTGGTGGTGCTCTAACAGGAGCACGAGGCTGTGGAGGATTAAATTGCCTCCTTGAAGAATGTCGTGTTTCCAGACGACTTCTCCTACCTGGGTTTGCTGCACTCTGTAAATAATATTTATTGGCATTAAGCAAAGGTTAAGGTTTATTCATCTTCCATTCAAGATGATCTGAAAGAAGAAAACATCGGAATCTCAACACACAAAACACTATCCTAGGAATGTTTAGTTTACATGACTTACGGTACTGGAACTTCGGGTATTACGACTGGAAGAAGTATGGAGAGAACTCTCTTCTTGTTCCAGAAACCTGGCTATATTTTCATCGACCTGTTATCAAGTACGAAGGAAGGCCATTAGAGATCTTGATTCATTCATAAAGGGGTGGATATAGAGCGATATTGAAAAATAAAAGGAAAACTCGAAAAAGTACATGCTCGTTTCTCATCAATGCAGTTTCTTGATACAGCTGTTCTTGCAATTCCCGAGCCAAAATCTCATCTGCTTCTATTTGCCTTACATTCAGATCAGATTCATCGTTTTCAACACGTCTTGGACCCCGGGAGACTCGTACTTCAGAAGATGAATCATCAATTTCCAACACTTGTGTACCATGTCTTTGATAACTCTGAGTTCTCGGTGGCCTTGAACTCGATGGTTCCCCAGAAGATATAACTTCTGGTTCAATTGAAGCCCTTGAAGTAGTCAATCCATTTCTCCTTCGCCGTAGCGGTCTAGCTTCCCTTTCAACTTCATCAAGTTCATGTACATCACGTCTGGGAACGGAACTACAAATTCCTAGTGTGTCACTCTCATCCCTGCGATTCATTTCATGGCCGATATTTAACTTCCGGTTGCCTGTACTAATCCACCCCTCTACTTCTGTGCCAACTGCGTCTCTACTCGCCACCCTATTTGCATTGAAATATACAAAACAAAGTATTTTAGAACACACACTAAAAATAAAAAGGGCATCCTTATAAATCCATTCAAACGTCTAGTGGAAGATGGGAAAAGGATATTACCTGCTATGGGGAACTTCTGGCCTTTTCCCTCTAGCTCTTCCATTGGCAGAAACAATCTCCCTTATGTCAACCGAAGATGACGTTTGAGTAGCTACTTCCTGTTCAACATTAACTGTATCCTGGGGACTGGTCTCAGCAGCTTGTCTAGCTCTAGCCGCTATTCCCTCTGGAGATATGCAGCCATACCTTACCAGTCTTTTAGTACCTCTATTTGGTTTCCTCTCACTGGAGAGATCAATTGTTTCTCTATTAGAAACAGAGCCACCATCAACTTTTCCTTTACCCTTATTACTGTTCCCAGGCACCAAATGAGAATTAAGATCACCTCGTAAATGAGAACAACCGCTACCTGAGCGGAATTCCCTTATATCTTCAGATCGTAAGCATCTCGATACAGCATCATGAGCATGTCCATTACCCTTATTAAGATTTAAAACCGGATTTTTGTCTACCTGAGGCGAGCAGAGATCAATGGATATGGATTTCCCTTTATCCTTCGGAACCTCTGGTCTCCTAAACAAAGAATGGCCTCCAAAGGCATGGGAGTGATGATGTCCGTTCTCAGATGATTTTCCTCGGTTTTCCCCAACTTCAGGGTCTGGTCTGGTTCTAGTTCTACCGTTAAGGTAATTACGGTATTCTTCTCTTTGATATCCTACTAGCGCTTCAGGAGAATGGTGTCTTCTCTTAACCTCTCTTCCTATCGACCTACGCCGTACCACACTCTCTGGGGTATCAGGTATGCTGATTACCACGTCAATATCACTGTTCTCCATCCTGAAACGATTACAACCAAATAATTAAGAAACAGAAGCACAATGCTCACACAATTGTTGTATATTACCAATGAAATTTTCTGAATACAGAGATGTGAATTTATGTATTCAGATTACTGCTTAAACAAACACTGCTCCTCTCTAACGTTAAGATCACAACCTAGAAACCATCATTGAAAACTATATAATTTCAAGCGAATTACAGAAAAAAATTATCATCGAATCCTATATTATAATCATCGAAACTGAGAAAACTAGCAACAAAATCAACAGATTACCGCAAAATTCAAAGGATATTTAATAATCATCGAAACGAAACCAAAATCTTTCTCCACATGCAAAATTTATCGTAGAAATCGAATCGATTGAATCTACAGATACAAAAGGAACAAGGAAATTACCTGATTGAATACGATTTCGAAGTGCGAATCGAAACCCTAATTAGGCGATGAGAAGGAAGAGCAACGATGAATCTATCTGCTCTCTCTCTCGTTCAGGTTGCAACCGATTGGACCTCAGATAATTCCGGGTCGGGTTGGAGGTTTCTGGGTCAGGGCCTGGATTTCGAAATTGATAGATGTTTCGTATTATAGAATTACAATTGGGCTTAAAGGTCCATTATTATTGGGCTTTTTATTTTCTTTTGTGGATAATAGTTTTTTTTCGTGCATTTAATTCTCTTCCAAGTATTTTATATTTTTAGGTTGCAACACATACCAAACTGATGTTAACTTAAAAATACTGTGGTATTGTCCAAAGGTACTTCCAACTTTTGAACCTTGCGCATATGATGCTCCGTATTAACCCAAAAAAAAAAACCATATTTTTTTATAGGATCTGGGGAGTTTGGAATAATATATAGTGCAATCCAGGAATTTACACGTCTTGATCTCTCGGATCTTACTCCAGCTGCACGTGCTGAGTGTGATCGGTTCTTCTACAACCATATTGCCTCTTGATGGCCACAAATATCCTGATTATTGGGATCGCGTCAAAAACAACACTGATTCATCTGAGTCATCGCCTCCTGATGATTCCTCTTGAATCCTTGAAGATTCTGTATATATCACTAAATTGTTTTTGTTATCCTGTCTTCCGTATGAATTCTCTTTGTTGGGTATTTTGCCTGATTTTATTAATGTGATTTTGGTTGTAACTAAAGACTTCATGAGTGCAAAAATCCGTTTGGCATGAATACGAACAACAATGAGTGGACCACGCTCATTTATAACATGCCCATATACACCACTGAACTTGTCACCAGCACTAAACAACTAATGGACGAGACTACGCGTTGCTTTGATAGGATTTGGTATTGTGGGAGTGGTAAAAGTAAACTTCGACATCGCAACTCGGTTCTACGCTAATGTTGGGATGCAAATGAACTAGCATGTTCAAGACACTCACAAGAATGACACAACGATCCAGATACATCCAAGAATAGTGTCAGCTGACCAACAGTTTTCTTAGTTGATCACATTTTAATAATCCTTTGATCCCAGACGAAAGCCATATGAGAAAAATGAGAAATACAGAGGAGTTGCGTGGAAGTCAAGCATTCCTTGAGTCAAGCATCCATTTCTGGGTCGGGTCCTGGATTTTAAATTGATGATGATGTTTCAGGCTTTATAATCACAATGGGCTAAGGTCCATCATATTGGGAGTTTTCAAACAAGCTTTTTGTTGACTGTGATTTAAAATCGTTTTACTTTATTTTACCAACTGATGTTAACAATTTCGTCACTAATAAATAGTAATGTTGAAAATAAAAACACGTTTTCTTTCGACAATAACTAACGTAGATGTTTCTAAGTCAATGTTTATATTTTGGATTAAAATTAGCTATAATTTTCCCTAGTATATGACTTATTTATATAATCTACACGCACCCATCACATATCTTTGACAAGTACTATATGACAAGGTACTTCTTTGGGATTTGTTTAATACCCCCAATATTAAGAAAAAACATAGTACAATAATCATTTATTGGGATAATCAAGTCACCAATTGCCTCAAAAACCAATTATTTTGGCTCTTTCTTAATGAATTATTCGAGGAAATATCCTACCTCTTCTCTTTTCCCCCCTTCAATTTGGCCTTTTCTTCAACCAATTTTAAACATTAACTCTAGTTTGGTGCATCAAGAAAAATCTGTCACCAAACTAATTAATTACAATGGTTGTTGTTTAATTTCTACTAATTTTGATTTTAATAACATCATTAATCTCAATCAAATAAAAAATACATATATACTGAACATAATATACAGATCATGACAAACAAGTTCATTTGAATTTTGCTAAAAAATGGACCATTTATGGTAAAACAATATATAATTTATTTATTGAAATCTGACTAAGATTTGTTTACTAAAAAACTCTCTACCAAACTATAGTAATATTTTAATATTTGGTCTGTAATAAAAACTAGATTCAAGGAGCTTTTAACGGTTATCAAAATCTAATAGTAAGCCTTTTATTTCCCAGATTCCATGTAAGCTTCCCCGACCGGGCTTTGAACCTTCCCATTTAGACAAAGAGCCCCAAAGGAATCGTGTCCATCTTCGGTTCCTCTGCCTTGTCTTAATTTATTCTTTTCTTCAAACTCCAAATCTACTTCTTCTTCTCTTTTGGCTTTTAGATCTTCTCGTGTGGGTTTTTTGCCCCCCGATCTGGGTCGGATCTGATTCCTCGGAAGCAACGAATCTCTTTGGCTTTCGGAGAAAGGAGAGAATTTACAAATTCCCCTTAAAGTTCGTTTCTTTCTCTGTAGCTACTAATTACCTTTGCTTCAATTCGTCTTGATCTGGGTATACAGAAAACTTTCCTTTTTGGGTAATTTATTTTCTGGGCTTTGGGTTTTCGAAATTTTCGATCTGGTTTCGATTCTTAGTGTGTTGTATCTGTTGAAAGTTGTCAACTTTAGGGATATTTACTTGGGGGGGTTTATCTCCAATTTTTCAGATTTGTGTTTGGTCTAAATCTGATAAATTGGAGAGCTAAAATTAGGTTTTAATTTCCCTAAATTTGGGGACTTAACTTTAGTTTGAGAGAGATGATGTAAACTTGAGTTTAGTTTAAGATTTGAGTATTTTGTTTATATACACTAGTGAGAGAGATATGGCAAGCGTCATTGATGTTTCAAAGTACGGTCATAGTCCTGTGCATCATGCTGTTGTTACTAGAGATTACTCCGGTCTCAAGAAACTATTATCTGCTCTACCGAAGATGCGTGACCCTTCTGAGGTTAAGAATGAAGCAGCTTCTGTAGCTGAAGAGACGAAAGCTGATTCGATTGCAGCTGTTATAGACAGACGTGATGTTGTTAACCGAGACACGGCTCTTCATTTGGCTGTAAAGCTTGGCGATGAGACATCCGCGGAGATGCTTATGGCTGCAGGTGCTGATTGGAGTTTGCAGAACGAGCACGGATGGAGTGCTTTACAAGAAGCTATATGTGGTAGAGAAGAGAAGATTGCTATGATTATTGTGAGGCATTATCAGCCTTTAGCTTGGGCTAAATGGTGTAGGAGGTTGCCTCGGCTTGTGGCTACGATGCATAGAATGAGAGATTTCTATATGGAGATCACTTTTCATTTCGAGAGTTCGGTTATACCTTTTATATCTAGAGTGGCTCCTTCGGATACTTATAAGATTTGGAAGAGGGGTGCAAATCTTAGAGCGGATATGACATTGGCTGGGTTTGACGGTTTCAAGATTCAGAGATCAGATCAGACTATACTTTTTCTCGGTGATGGGTCAGAAGATGGTAAGGTTCCTTCTGGTTCTCTACTTATGATATCACACAAGGATAAGGAGATTATGAATGCTTTAGACGGTGCTGGTGCTCCTGCTTCTGAAGAAGAGGTTCGTCAAGAAGTGGCTGCAATGTCCAAAACGAGTATTTTCAGACCTGGGATTGATGTTACTCAGGCGGTTCTGTTTCCGCAGTTAACATGGAGGCGTCAAGAGAAGTCAGAAATGGTTGGGCAATGGAAAGCAAAAGTGTATGATATGCACAATGTAGTTGTTAGTATAAAATCAAGGAGAGTACCGGGCGCAATGACTGATGAGGAGCTTTTCTCAAACACTAATCAAGAAAATGAAAATGAAAGCGAGGATCTGGGAGATATTTTGACTGAAGATGAGAAGAGGCAACTAGAGTTTGCACTTAAGTTGGATTCACCGGAAGAATCTTCTAACAACGAGAGCTCTAGGACTCCTCAGCAGCATAGTAGTTCTTCTTTCGAGGAGCGAGAGATTCCAATAACGGATGGAAACGGGTATTGCAAACAGGAGAAGAAAGGATGGTTCAGTGGGTGGAGGAAACGAGAGGAAGGACACAAACGTAATACTCTTCCTCCGAGAAGTTCGCTTTGTGTTGATGAGAAAGTAAGTGATCTTCTTGGGGACGATGATTCTCCATCTCGTGGAGGAAGACACATAAAACCTGGAAGACACTCAGCGGTTGACACTGTTGTGAGAGACGAAAACCGGGGAGTGAGAGATTCATCTAAAGCTTCAACATCAGAAGGCAGCGGAAGTAGCAAGCGAAAGGAAGGAAGCAGAGAGAATGAATACAAGAAAGGACTTAGACCGGTTCTGTGGCTTTCTGAGAGATTCCCGTTACAGACAAAAGAACTTCTTCCGTTGCTCGATATTCTTGCAAACAAAGTGAAAGCAATTCGGCGTTTGAGAGAGCTTATGACCACAAAATTACCTTCGGGAACATTCCCAGTCAAGGTATGTTTGCAACCATCTATGATCATCATCATCATTATTTTTGTCTCGGATTTTGCTCAATTCATTTCTATCTTAAACTGCAGGTCGCTATACCAGTGATTCCTACAATCAGAGTACTCGTTACATTTACGAAATTTGAAGAGCTAGAGCCTATTGAGGATGAGTTTGTCACGCCACCATCAAGTCCAACTTCTTCAGTCAGGAACAGTCCTAGAGAAGAAACACAGACCTCATCCAGCTCATCTTCCTCATGGTTTCAGTGGATCAAAACACCGAGCCAACGTCCATCAACAGGCTCGGGTTCTGCAGGGTTTTATAACAGTAAAGCCGAAAACGATCAGGACCCATTTGCAATCCCAAGGGGGTACAATTGGATCACATCTGAAGAGAAGAAAAAGAAGATCCAAGAGAAGAACAAAGCTAAGAAAGGCAAGTCATCTCAGAACAGCTGAGAACAAACACAAGTAAGAAGGATCTTCTTTTGTTCTCTGTGAAAACATATAATACTGAAATAGGAAAAATCTAGCAGAATATTATTATTACTGGTGGAAGAAGAAAACATGGAAAGTATTTTCGTGGTTCTTGTACTAATAAACAGGGTTTATAATACTAAAACCAGGGAAGAAACAAATTCAATTAATATATAGTGGGGGGGGGGAGGGGAATTGAGGAATGTTGTGGATTAAGTGTTGTTATTTGACTTTTATATCTGCTTATGATTCTTTGTCTTTTGGTTTAATCCTTAAAGATTTACTATTATCTGCGTCACTTCAACGGGTTACAAAGCCACTAATAGATACAAGAAACTCGTAAACAGTTTTCTATTTAATGATGTTGAATTTGCGACAAACTCTCTTTACTAGAAATCAGCTCATTTCAGACGCAGTGTGGTACGAACAACAACAAAAAAAACTCGCAAAGATAAATACTAATGTCACTGGATTATACAAACGCCACAATATTTTCTTTTAGAATTTCCTCTATGTTCTCCGTCCTCCGATGTCGCTGCCAATTAAATTCCACCAACCCGGTAAAACATCGGTTATTTGAACTAGCTTAGACCATCTGCATTCGTAAGCAACCTTTAAGATTGTTTAATAATTTTTAATTAATAAATATAACAATAAATTATTTTAAAAGTTCTACTCTAGTTTTATAAAAAAAAAACCTCCATTGATTAGCATTTTTTGATTGCTTAAGGATTAAAAAACAATATATTTGAAATAATTTTATTTTATGTATAAATTATTTTTTTAAATTATAAATATACTACATTTCATGAAAACAGATAATTTATATTGCATAAGATTTTAAACATACATTACATCACAAAAAAAAAAAAGTATATAAACTTACAAACCATCAAAAGATAAAAAACATACAATAATAGAAAACATGCAAAAACATTATCAAGAACATAAAATTTGGGTTTGGTAAAAAAAAAAGAGATCAATCAAAGGTTGACATATATGAGTTGCTAAACTTGATAAAGTCGCTTAGATAAGGGTCAGCCCCTAACAAAAATATGCCAAAAAATTAATTTTCATTTATTTAAATGGTGAATAGTTAAGAAATTTGAGTGTAAACAATCTCAATGGAGATGCTCTTAGTACCAAAATCGATTTAGAAAACTTTTGTTTTCTTAGTCTCGTAACATTTTTTAAAATAGAAAATCTAAGAGAGCCTATTAGATCATGAGTTTAAAATGGTTTGATATTTAATGAAGTTTTTGAGGGTTTTGAGAAGTTTTAATGTAATCACTTCAAATTCCACTTAAAACCATGTGATTTGAGTATTTCCGTTTTTAACTAAGAAACTCATGCAAAACACTCTAAATCATTTAAAACCAAATGATGAAAATATTTTTAATAACACTGAATTTGATGGTATTTATTAAAATACTTAGTCTAATAACACTGTTTTTCAAAAGGTTTTTTAAAACACATATTATAATAACACCAAATTTGTCAAATCACACATAATTACTCTAAATACATGATCCAATATAGCAACTAGCATGTTGTAACTTTACATCCGAAATATGACATCGGTATTAGAGAGAAATTTCATAAAACCGTTATAAACCAATTTGGAATTTTATTATGAACCTAACCGAATATAATTGTTGGAGTAAATTATTTACCCAAGCTTAAACTCATGAACCTGAGCAATATCTTTGCCATGAGCATCAGGCCAGCTTACTTTCCTCTTTTGCAACTCCAATCCTTTCTCTGTCCCCGTCTTCGTCTTGAGGTTGCTTTTGAGGCAAGGCTGAGGCAGCTTCTTCCCATGTGTATGTTTTCACCACCTTCTTCCCCCTCCTTCTCGGAAGCCAAGACCATCATCTACTTTACTAATAACGTACCGGACCAAAGCCGAACATTCTTCTCTTGTTAATGTCCCCAGTTGGTGGTCCAAATAAAATGACAAAACACTTCTGTTTGTAGTTTGTGTGATTAGGGTTCTAAGACGAGGCTTGTTGAAAGAGAATGAGAGATAGTGATGAAAAGAAGAGGCATGAAAAATTAGTGTTAATGATGAATGTTTGTGGGTCTAGGTAATGATGTATTTTCGGCTTTTGTGGTTTTAGGGTTAAATATGTGGATGTGGATATGGTACCGATGTAAATCGAAAAAATCGAAAGAAACTGATTACTTGTAATATATCAATAATTATTCTACATTTAATTCTGTTATGGATATAAATTGCAAGAATCATAGCTTAAAACATTATATAGAATATAATTTCTGTAATTATAAACTATAAGAAACCTTATATAAGGGGTGTCAGACGGACCAGTACGCATCCAAACGGACCATCCGCCGTGGATCCAATCACTTTTGCGGATGCAGTCAAACCCGATGCGGGCCGCAGTCCATAACTCAAAGGCCCAAGACCGCTCCGTTAATCGGGTAAACAGGTATGCCCGCGGGTCTAAGCGGTCCACATAATTTTGTCAAATTTGTCTGTTTAAACTTGTTTGTTTAAACAGAGAACAAGAAAACAAGTGTGTCTGTCTCCTTCTTATGTCAAAAATATTTGAAAACAAAACCTAAAAAACATAAATCTCATCACAAATCCTCTGTAAAATTTCTAAATAGGCTCACATGCAAGAACTTAAAATCACATGGTAGCAAAAACAAAGCTAGCCATACCAACATAAGCACCAACGACCCATCGTTCCCATTAGCTTTCATCTTCTCCAAAATGGCAAAACTTCTCGAATCATTGCAGAGATTCTGGTTTTCTAAAAGGCTTTCATTTAAGCAATCTCACAAATTCACAATATTCTTATGAGGTTTCTCATGGGGATTACCCATATCAGCGAGTGAATACACAAAAGGATATTTGAGATTCTCAACAATATTTGTGAATTGCGATTATGGGTTTTGATTGTGGACATTTGAAACAATCAAAAGGAGGGAAATTGAATACTCATTGAAAAATTTAAGATTCGAAATTTGGAGAGACGATGAACCAGAAAAGATAAGGAGAGAGAAAGATTTGAGATTTGGAGGCCTCTTAAACTCTTTTAATGTTTCTAAAGGTTCAACAATATTAACAAACAATTTGTTACACTTGTCTATCTTAACATGAAATTAGAAAATATAGCATTTTGTCCGCGTATATTTCGCGGGCCGGCCCAAATGAACCCGCTGATGAAGGTTGTCTGGATCACGAGGCCCGCTTCTAAACTCTCTTTGAAAATGAAGCACATACATGCACCGTTAACCTGCTAAATGGGCTTGTCCCATGGGTTGCGGCCTAATTGACCCTAGCTAAGGGTAACTAATTTATTTAGAAAATCATTTTTTTCTATATAATAATAGCTCCAAATAATCAAAGTTGATACCGATTTTTGTCTATATACTAGATGGATTTTGTGTACGATCGGAGGAGATGAGAGATAACGATGGATATGAAAGTTGAAATAATTAAATACCTTTATATTTCAAAAAATTATATACTTTGAGATTTTGAATTTTCATTGAATTTATTACTTATTATTTAATGATAGAAAAAACATTTTTGTTCTTATTATAATTTGGTTGATTTTAGTTATTTATTAATCATGTTATTGTTGAAATCTACGATAAATTAAAATGACAAAAAAATACAATTATGGTTATCAATTAAATCAAATCCGAAAATATACAAATCGAACCAAACCAAATTAGATATAATATCAATATATTAATAACTAAACCTTATAAACCGAACCAAAAACCATATTGGACACCCCCACTATTCTTACAAATTCTTTAAAACATCTTTTTTTTATAACCAGATTAACCACTAAAAACATATGCAAAGGTTAAATTACAAAAAAAAAAGGAAAAAGGAAAAGAAAATTACTATGAGAGACGCTCCATCACTGAGCTATACGGCCTATGTTGTACATATACCAATAGTTATCCGTTCCCATCTTATTTTCTTTAATTATTACATTTTGTTTTGTCACACATTTTCCCTCTTATTTCGATACTCTTGGGAAGACGACTAGTACCTTTTCTCTGCTTACTCAGGTAATCGCTCGATCTTCGAAATTCTCGTTATCAATAGTTTCTGGAGGATTTAGAAACGCTAAATGTTCTTCTCAGCTAGTATTGAAGCATATTGTAGATTGTGAAGATACGGAAACCCTATTTTTTCTCGAATCACTAGATTTCATGGTTCCTCTAGTTTCTATTTTGGTTTTATGAATTTTTTGAGTCTTGGGTTTTTGAAATTTCCTCTATCTTATCCTCTTGCTTTGAGTAAATGATTATTGAAGTTTTCATCAGTAAGTTCTGTGATAGTTCTTCATTCAAGTGAACAACGTCTGGGCACTCTTGATTTTATCGTCTCCTTCTTAGATACCTACTAGAAAACCTGATTTGGCTCATATCCTGTAAATATTTAAAGAATCCTGCATACATCATAAGTATTTCGTTATTGTTTCGTGTTTGATTTGCTGGAATGATAAATATGATACTGGATTTGGGATTAAATTATTGCTTTAGGAAGAGAGGAAATGTTTACTTTTGTGTAATCTCAGAGATGATTAAGGTGGTTTTTAGCTATTTGCTTGTTTTGAATGTGATTTGTTGCTTTTGAAACAGATAAGTTCTGATCTTGTTCTAGTAAACTCGTGAGTGATGCTATTTGTATCTGCTATTAACAGGAACACATTATGGATGCCCATCCATATCCTTCATGATGGGGACAATCTTCCTATACCGAAAGGGAGGAACGGAAGCGAACTGCTCACTTTGTTAGCAGAATCTCTGAGTTCCATAGGAGTAAAAAACTCCATCATCCTCTGTACCTTTGTCGCAAAACCTCTGGTATTAGGGGAAGCAAATCATAACTACTTCAACAGCAAAGATCATGCAGTTCGTAAATCAAGATTACCGCATCGAATATTCTACAGCTGCACAACGTATAATAATGATGCTGATGTTGACGAACAAGAAGTTGATAGGTATATTTAGGCTAAAATTGATATTTTCATTGAGCGTAGCCAAAGAGTTATTGTAGAAGCTAAAAAAAGAAGGAGAGACCGCCACCCGGGCCAAAGATAGTGGTGATGGCAGGTGACTATGGCTATTTAAAAAAAAATTAATCAGATGAAAAGTTTAGGTTTTTCTGTATATGTTATCTATCCCGATCTCGTAACAGCATATGAGATGGAGATGGAAAGGGTAGCGATGTCTTGTCCTGCGTCTCATATATGGGATCGAAATAGCTCATGGTATGACTGGGTTGATCACAAGAAACTGATAAGTAGGTATGAAGTTTTAGTAGCTCAACAACCCTGGTGCGTTGATCATTGGGAAAGGTATGCTAGTCAGAATGCTAGGGTGGAGTCAGTAAAGCTCCATAACTTGATACGCTTTTGAAGAGAGCGGATTCGTAAATTTCCATAACTGTCTTTACTGACTCCATCCTAGCATTCTG
>OVAP01000327.1:0-39686 GCA_900406295.1 Aurinia saxatilis | reverse complement strand
TAGTATTATATCTCCTAAGAACTACAAATAATCCAGTGGTGAGGAGAATTACCCCGAGAATGCCTGCGCTTACCCCCAAGGCAATACCCAATTTAGAAACTCTTTTCCTCCTCTGTGGTAAGATTCCAACAGCAAGTGCTTCATTGCTACAAAATGAAACTGGACGCTGATCATCATCTGTAGCAGCCAAACAGTTTCCAGCATAGACAACAACTCTGGTAGTGTCGGAACTCGGTTTAAGACAAGTAGGCAATGTTCCAGTAAGGAGATTTGATGACAAATCAGCAAACATCAGCTGTGAGTTACAAGAAAGATTTGATGAAAGCCTCCCGGTGAGTTTGTTGTGTGAAATGTTCAAGTAAGTTATCGCGGGAAGAGACATCACGGAAGTAGGGAATGGACCGACGAATGTATTGTAGGAAAGATCCAAATGTTGAAGCTGGTACAAAGAATTCACTTCTTCAGATGAAACAGCAGATCTAAACCTGTTCTTGCTGAGATTAAGAGTGACCAACTTGCGACTTAGCCGAGGAAACTGCGGTCCAAAAGAGTTTCCTTCGAGATCAAGAACTTGAAGGTTTGTCAAACGGCTTAAATCAGGTAATTCTCCAATAAAGTGGTTATTAGCTAAAGCAAGAACTCTAAGACCTGACAAGCTACTCAGTGAAGAAGGCAATGAACCATTGAGTCTATTATTTCTCAAGCTCAACACAGCTAAACTCGGTGAAGAACCAATCCAATCTGGTAACTCACCATGAAGCATATTCTCATCTAGTATAAGCGTCTGAAGGCTAGCAAGCGAGGAAAGCTCATGAGGAATGGTTCCAAATAAGAAATTAGAACTCACATTGAGAATCTCCAATGAGGACAACCGGTTGATTTTCTCCGGTAACCGACCCCATAACCCGAGTGACACAAAGGTAAGAACCTTAACATCAGGTAGCTTAACAAGAGTAGTAACAAAAGAGTCCAATGAGAAACTCTTTGGTAACATATGACCAACTCTGTCTCCTATAATGTGAAGCTGCGTTACAGTATCTTCGTAACACACAACGGTTAACGAAGGATTCGGCTCTGAATTGCAGAAATCTGTAGAGCTGTTCCATCTGGTCAACACTTTAGGATAGTAAAGAAGCTCTTTCAGCCTCAGAAGTGTTTGAGATTGAGATGATTGAAGCTGTGTAGACCCATCAATGGAGGATAAAAGCAGAACCAGAAGCAATAATGGAAAGCCACAAAAGAGTTTCTCCATAGCCACACAAGACAATAAAACTACCCACACAACTACTTCAAAGTCATAAAATCATTTCAGCATCACCTTCATTACCATCTGCAAAAGAGAGACGCATTAAATTCATAAACACATTTATATAGATAATTTACTAACAAACCAGAAAAAAATTGATTTGGGTCCACTTCAAGATCTAATTCTTACTATTTTCTCAATCATACATTACACAACAACAAAGAAGCTAAAAACACACACACATTATAAGAAAATATAAGGTTTTGCATGTGAATTCCTGAAAAACAGGAAGAACTCACCACCTGGTTTACAGATTCTTCTCCTTAAGACACCTTGCAAGAAGATAAAATGCAAGAAAAAATTTAAGCCAAAGAAATTAAAAAAGTTTGAGAGGAAAAATGAGAAATGAGGAAGACAAATCGTTGCCTTTGAGATGAAGAAATACCTCTGCAAACTTTTGAAGGGACTGTGAAAACGAATCTTGATTTTAATTTTTATCAAAAAGTAAACAACTTGATTTAAAGAAAGAAAAATGTGTGATAAAAATCCCAAGAAAATCCCCTGAAACTGAAACAGAGGAAAGGTTTAAATCACACACACTCAA
This sequence comes from Aurinia saxatilis, assembly GCA_900406295.1. Classification (NCBI taxonomy): domain Eukaryota; kingdom Viridiplantae; phylum Streptophyta; class Magnoliopsida; order Brassicales; family Brassicaceae; genus Aurinia; species Aurinia saxatilis. The sequence continues at coordinate 37,836 of OVAP01000327.1, read as the reverse complement.
GATTATTCCTTCACAAGTGATTATGTATGTTATAAAGATAAAACAGAGAATACTATGAGAACGATATTATTTCAAAACAGATAAAATGAGAAAATCTGCAAGAATCAAAGTAAAAAACATTTTAGCACCATACGTTTAAGTAAACTGTCAGTAGGTGACAACATAGAGTTTGGTCCTGTTCTATATCACTAGAAGAGGACAACAAGAATTTTTGTCTTAAAATTATTTTAAACATGTATTTATAGTAAATTCATAAAATAAAATAAAAAAATTGTTCACATGCATTACAAATAGGGAATCCCACCGGCTCTGGTCGACATTTTTGTAATGTTTTTATTTTTTTTGAAGTTGAATCACTATTTATACAAATAGTGAATACAATTATTTTTCCTGCATTGTATATGTTCATATATTATGATATTATATTATCACTTTCAAAGAGAAACCCACTGGGACTGGGACCAAGAAAAAGTGAAAAGACCCAAAAAAGATAAAAGTAAAAGATAAGAGAAAAAAATATTCTCTAGAGCTTTTAGGGGCATGGGCTATGAATACTACGAGTCGAGGCATAGAAAACTTTAGATAAATTAATTTTTTATTTTTTTTACTTTTCATTTTACATTTTAAATTTACTGAGAAAACCAAATTATAATGAATTGAGTCAAACAAAAATGGTAGATGAGTTACAGAACTAGGCTTAAAACCAAAACCCAAATAAACCAGATCCATCCAAAACTTGAATCTGGAAAGGTAATTATTAAGGTGAAAACTAAAAAGAAAGTGAAGTTATGGCACAGACTGTAATGTAATCTTACGCACGATGGCATCTCCATCAGAAAGGTCACATCATACTTTTTAAAGTGACACATATGGGATCCCACACTTGCTCTACCTTTACAAAATTCCCAAGTAAAAACATTGCTATACCAAACTTATATACAATACAACCCATATTTAATTAATTATTTATGAAAAATCAAACCTATTAACCCTTTTTATAACCCATTTTACGTCTCAGTTTATGAGTATATTGCATGTCTTAATTTATTCTCTTGTCTACTCACGTGCCAAAAGCAATTCCACGCATATGTACTATTTGTTTTTTTGTAACCTGTACTATTTGTTTTTGCCGACGAGTCCATATCATTTTCATCTTGTGGACATAAGAAGATAGCAAACATATGAAAACAAAATTTTGTGAAATTTTAGTTATATACATCATCCTCTGTTTTATTTTTTCCTGTCCATCTTTTTCGAATAAATATCGTTTGATTTTCTTATATCTTCCTTCTCGTTTTCTGTATTTTGTTTGTTGGTTAGTTTTTGTTTCCATTTGTTATGTCTCACGGTCTCAGTGTCGTATTCAATCATGGTTTAAATACAAAAACTTGTAATTGCTGGTGCAGCTAGCACTACTTAGAATCGACTAGCCAACTTAGAGTACATGAAACAAATTGTGGTTATTTCCATTTAATCCGATTAACAATAATAAAAAAAAATTGATCTCTGGTATTTGAAATGTGGACTATACTATGAGTTTATTTCAGTTTCGAACTATTTATTTTCTGTTATGTCTTATTTTTTCCACGTATATATAGACATTAAAAAATGAGTTTAGAAATTAGCAAACTAAAAGACCATGGCACATTAGGTTAATTAAGACGTACGTTAGAGCTAGGTGTGTGTCATTTTCGTTGCGGTGTATAACAAATTAGGTCAGATGGTTTGTTCAGCGTTAGATTGATTACTTTTTGTTAGGTGAGTCGTAACTGTGAAGTGATTATTTTCTAAATTTTTAAGTGTTAAATTACATTTAAGTAATATATATCAACAATCATAATCCATCGATCCAACATTCATATAATATATATTTATTAAATTTCGGACGTATATAACTATGAACTTTTGATGTTAGCATATAGACAAACTGAATCAGTTTAACAACGTTAACGTATTGCAGGTTCATATAGTAGCAAATTATCCCGTGACACTTTATAATTATTTTAGTGGCTTACTATAATAAGTGTTTGCAAATAGCATGTGTCATCAACTCATCATTGACATATGATTTATTACAATCTATGACACATGTTGTCTTATCATCACATTTATCTATATTTGTCCATTTTTCTTAATAGCTAGCTAAACTTATTATCACAAAGGGCCAAATGGTGAAATGATATCTCTAGTCGTGGCCAGGTGGGGTGATTCTTCTTCTTCCAAATAAGTTGCGGTTTCTCTATAACTTACATGCATGGATCTATATTGAGTATTGGGCCGAATGTAGATTCATAACTATGCGTTATATGTAAGGGGTTGTTTATTTTGATAGAGAGACAAACATGAGTACAAGCGGACTAAACTGATGATTGTGACCGATCAAAGCTTAGATAACATTTCGGCCGACATTAATCGTAGGATTTATTAAAAATAAGTGAGGGGTTCAAAACCATTTTTCTACATTTAGCATTTTTTGTTTACTTTTAATTTATAGACTAGTAATTATTTTCTTTTCTTGCGGCCAATCAAATGTTAGAACTGGCTCTGCTTTAGTCTATATCATGGTTACACTCTTACAAGAGAAAAACATAATATATGATCAGAAGAGAAAGCAACAGATTGCATTTAATAACATAACCAATAATCACCAATCTTTTTAATTTTATTACTATCATAAATCAAGGATATGAAAAGATTAAATATATATTTTTATATATAAGTGATTTAAGAATCCCAATCAAAACAAGTAAGACCAAGTCCATCAGTTCTAGCACGACAAGGACCTGCTTCACCAATGACCCATACACATTCACGACACACTCCATATTTACCTCTCGGGTTATCATCTCTATCTACTCTAAAAACAGCAAATGTGGCTTGATGTCCAGGCCATGCAAACGAGCAGATATACCTAGTTGTTTTTCTAAAATTGACACGAAACTTGAAATCAAAGCTTTCTCCCCACTTGACTGCTCTTAGACCTAGATCTACCCCTTTGTTTCTACAGTGTACGATCAATGTTGCATATGTTTGTATTTTGTTAATGATCACGATATGTTTGGGTGCAAACGGTAAAAGACCATTGGTGGAGGAATGATATCCAAGAGATGATGATGGTTCAAGGATAACAAGAAATGAAAGTAGCACGAGAATGAAATGGTCTTTTGTTAAGTTCATGGTTGTAGAGTTTGTAAAATCTTATTTTCTTTTTCTGACAAATAGTATTTATAGATGTTAGTCATTTGAAACTCAAAAAGAGGTAAGTCTTTAAAAGCTAAACATGTCCAGTAGTAATTAATTAATTACTACCAAATTAAATAAAATATATCTTTAGTTTTTTAATTAACTTTTAATATTGGTAATAAAAATCTCTCAGAAATTTTGTATGATATGGTAGATTTCTAATAATAAAACTTTTCCTCATCATTTAATAATTTTACTTTTTAAAAAATTAGGATACTTTTATAAAAATTGTCGATGTGATTTCTTCTTGTAGATAATTGCATTAATAATTTAGAAAAAGAAGAAACTTCCATAATAAATTTTCTTCTTGTTGAATTTTGTTGAATTATGTCTTTGAAATAATGTGAAAAGCTACATTTTTTTTTTTTAAAACTACAAATTCAATAAGAGTAAAGATGAAAATGACATAAAAGTTTGCCTATCACACAAAAAGCTGATAGGCTAGACACAAAAGAGGGATTTGTATCCACCACAAGCAAGTTTGTGGTAAGACCATAAATGAAAAAAATCTATAATTATGCCCACGTGAGGGTGTATTTGTAAAAGCTTTTGCCTTTTATAGAAACATTTCGTGAGTTTCTGTAAGTTAAGGGATCCATATCAAATAACCAAAAACCATTGGGCCTAAATGTAAATTTTTCACCTTTACCTTTTGTTCACATTCCAGAATCTGGAGATCGTCTCAAGCTCACTCTTTCCTCTTCAAATCGATCGCCGTTTACACTCCCGACGCCGTTTAGTCGCAAAATATGAGGTACTTGTCTAATTTCTAGGGTTTATAAGATATTACTGTAGCACTTATTGGTGTATATATTGCCTTAAGTCTTAATGATTTGTGATCTAGATCGAAAGCTGTGATCTTTTAGTTAATATGCTGATGGGTTTTTCATTAGAAGAAAGTTTGGGTGTCCTTTTGATACGGCTAATATCTAACCATAGAAATACGACTTGATGTGTGTTTGGTGAAAGTTTTCATTTTTAGTTCAGTTATGTGGAATGATGTTCTCTGTGATGATAAGAGAGTGAGTTCAGAGATCTTACTACTTTGTCTGTTAATGATTTACCTAGAAATCACAGTCTCTCTCTGTAACAATACTTTTTCAAGTTTGCATTTTGATGTGCTTGTGTGATTCATTACCTAGAAACTGTTAGTGTTAATCTTCTCTTTTTGTGTGATTGCCTGGTATGTTGCACAATGTCCTTATGTAGAGTAATAAAATATGATTAAGCTGTGGTTTCACATTGTGTGCAGTCGTAACCCAGAGGTTCTTTGGGCTCAGCGTTCTGATAAGGTTTACTTAACTGTTGCCTTACCTGATGCAAAGGATATTACCGTCAAATGTGAGCCTCAGGGATTGTTTACTTTCTCTGCTCTTGGTAAGCAAGGCGAGCGTTTTGAATTCAGCTTGGAGTTGTATGGGAAGATTGTACCAGTAAGTGTCATTTGTCCCTTTTCATGATGAGAACTAGCAGCAACTGCCTATAACTCGTCCTTTGATATTAAGTGTAATCTTGACAATTGAAGCAGCTCCTAGGAATTGATAAATTAAAAAGTTGAGCCTTTGATACCTGAATCATATTACAAATTTGAAGAGAGTTTTGCTTTCTAGATGTAGATATCTTTTGTATTATACACATGTAGATCTCTTTACAAGTGTCCTACTACTTGATGCAGGAGTACAAAAAGAATGTCGGGTTGAGGAACATCATCTTTTCAATTATGAAAGAAGAGAGAAGCTGGTGGCCACGAATTCTGAAATCAGAAAACAAGCCTGCACCTTACATTAAAGTCGACTGGAATAAATGGTGTGATGAAGATGAGGAGGATTGTAAGTCGTACAAACTTATCCTTCCTACCAAAGTTCTCGCTTTACAGTAACCACTAGGGGAAAATCCTAAACCTTCATATATCTTCCTGTGCCCTTGCCCAACCTGCCTTGTCTCTTTTTCTCACAGGCTTGATTAAGTAAATTTTCGCCAATATCGCATACAATAGATCTTAATTTTGGCTAATCTCAAGTATTGTGATAATTTCTTTCTAACTATAGTCTCTTTTTGACTTCTGTTCAGCTGAAACGGCCTCCGATGATGAGAGTGCAGTAAGTGTCTTATCATAATTGCTATTTGCTTATTTTTCATTGAAGTTTAGCAAAGCCACACAGTTTGATTTCCTTCCCTCTTTCTTTTCATAGTTTGTTGACGAAGATGGTGAAAGCAGCGATGACGATGGATTGCTCTGTAAGTTTCAACAACGTAAATCGTCTAACTACAATGATTAATAAGAGTACACAAATTATTTATATGCATATCTGCAAGTAGAGAATGGAAATTGATGGATTATTATGCATGTGTGCTTAACACCAAAGTTTTAGTGTCAATGTCATGTGGCCCATTTTCTTATGACTGATCTAACGCAAAACGTTTGTATTTGATCAGATCTTCCAGATCTGGAAAAGGCAAGAAACAACTGCTAACCATCCTCAACGACCAACCAACCAACCAACTCTGTTTAAGATGCATAAGAAAAGGTAAAAGACTAAGACTGAAGCAATGACTAGGATGATCCGGTTTCCTCGGGTTTTACTCATTTTTTTGGGGATTTTGTTGGGTATCGGATCTGTTTTCTAGATATAGGCTGGTTCAGGGTTCGATATGTGAAACTCTAGCCAAGAGTAGCAACTAGTAAGTGATGTAATGACTGGACTCTAATACCATTTATTTAAGTATTGATTTTTTTTTCCCCAATGGTTCGGTTATATTTTTAGCTCTTACTAGTGCAAAAGCTTGTGCCTAAAATTTCGATGGATTATTTTCTTATGGTTAGATGTATGTATCAACCAAACAACACTACACTAGTATTATTTTATCACACCCAAAGCAATAACATGCCATAGCTTTACACAAATCCACATGTTTAAAAGTTTATAAATTTAAAATCATTGTAATACACAAAGCTTATAAGCCAGCGACGTGAATGCATTTCTACATGTGCACGTTCTAAAAATTTCAGAAACTTTTCTCGTTTTTTAGCAGATGTGCTCGTGTATTGCATATGATATCTGAACATTATAAATTTATTTTACGATCTAACTTAAAAAATGAAAGAAATGGTACAATGGGTACATAGGTGGAAGAAGTCTAAATACTATTGTGAAATTTGTTTATATATGGAATGGTCATATCTGATAATATAATTGTTGCCGTCATTTTGGGTTTGCGAGAAGTGACTGAAAGTGATAAATGATAGCATTAAATGCTCAGTGTGATTGCTATTTATTTGCTTAGATCCACCGACAGGCGCGACAAACACATTGCAAGGTCCATGACTCTCCATGTGCATCTACTAATTGCTATAATTTGACCGATGTTGCCAATACTTAATTACCATATAAGTATAAAAATCACCATACAAAAAACAACTCACAGATTATATATTTTGTATCAAGAAAAGGTAAAAGACAGTTTGTATAATTTTGTTGAACATAGAATATTCGTAATTAGTCGCCTAAAACAAGCATGGAATATTCTTGACTCACGTAGTTTACCATTTTTATTACTTTTAGAGACTTGAAAATTTCAACCCACTCTTTTACATGCATTATACACGTGTACTCCTCATTCAGGTGGTGGATTATTGTGACCATTTACTGTATTTGTATGATAAAATAGAAATTTGCATTTGCTTGGATCAATACCACTAGACTTAAAATATTTATAAAATAAGTAGAAGCCTATAAAGTGACATGGAACCTCATAATCCCTCACCTACTTTTTGTTTACCAAACAAATCTCCCAATTTTTTTGTGGCACAGTTGCTTACTGACCCCCAAAACCTCGTCGTTTTGTTGAGAAAAAACACTATAATTTTGTGTATTTCACCAACCCCCTTGTGTGGGCTCCACCCACCAATCCCGCAACCTCATACTCATACCAACTCTCCTCCCCTCCCTTCACGTTTTTATTCCGTAATTAACCCTCTAATTAAAATACAATTACAAAATACACTAATCCTCAAGTTTTACTAACTACGTTATATATATATTTTTTTAATCTAACCCGTCCATTTTAATGTGTAAATTTCAAAAGCTGTACAAATTTGACTATGCCCTTAATTAAAAAATTTGTTTAAGCTAAAAATCAAAACCCAGGGTGAAAACGTGCTTAAGTACTGTACTTAGAAATACGTATAATTTTATTTTTTTTGGTTAACAGAAAGCATAAAGCAACGTATAAGACGCTAATATACGGTTGTATACATTTAATATAATTTTTTAAATAATAAGCCGCCACAAGATCGAACCACGAAGAGCGAAACGAACGATGCAGAATTGTTTTAGAGGCTATAAATAAGGTAAAGAAGCCACTCTTCATATTCGCTCTCTCTTCCCATCCAATCCTTTTTCTCTCTTCCTCGATTCTCCTTAAGGTACGCTTCCGATTTTCCATGGCTTCCCTTTAACCTATTCTCGTCGTCTCTTCCACTCTCTTATTTAGCTTCCCATTTCGTTTTTCTTCTTCTCCAATTCAATTTTCATATTGTTGTGTTTTCAATTACTTAGATCTATTCCGGTGAGTCTCTTCTTATCAAATCACAGATCTCGTGATTAGATTACTGGATCTGAGTGTTTAGATCTCTGTTTTGATTCCGAATTTGAATTTGTATCATCATCATCATTTTCGTTTCTGGATTTTCCTGCTTTATTTTGTGTTATCGTTTTGTTTTATCACACTCTGCTCTTGGATTGGTGGTTGATTTGGATTTGTGTTTCTGGATTTTCATGCTTTGGATCCGATTTAGAATATCTATCGCTTAGCGATTTGTGTTATAATCGTAAACTATAACATTCTGCTTTTGAATTGGTGATTGATTTGTGTTTTGTGTGTAATTTTGGTTAAAAGAAAAAAGAAAAAAAATATCAAAAATGGCGTCACACATTGTTGGATACCCACGAATGGGACCTAAGAGAGAGCTTAAGTTCGCATTGGAATCGTTCTGGGATGGTAAGAGCAGTGCGGAGGATTTGCAGAAAGTGTCGGCTGATCTCAGGTCTGATATCTGGAAACAGATGTCTGCTGCTGGGATTAAGTATATCCCAAGCAACACCTTTGCTTATTATGATCAGGTGCTTGATACTACCGCTATGCTCGGTGCTGTTCCTCCGAGATATGGATGGAACAGTGGCGAGATTGGTTTCGATGTTTACTTTTCCATGGCTAGAGGAAATGCCTCTGTTCCTGCTATGGAAATGACCAAGTGGTTTGACACCAACTAGTAAGTTTCTTCTACCTTTTGACACTAGTGAATATGTTGTTGAGTGTTTGTGGTTTATTAATGTACGTTTTGTTTGTTGCAGCCATTACATTGTTCCAGAGTTGGGCCCTGATGTGAAGTTTTCTTACGCTTCTCACAAGGCTGTGAATGAGTACAAGGAGGCCAAGGCTGTACGTAACGTTTTACTCAATGATATCTTCCATTTGTTCTGATTTTTTAGAGAGTGCTAATATGGTAATGTGGTGTTTTTTGTTATGCAGCTTGGTGTTGATACCGTCCCTGTTCTTGTTGGCCCTGTCTCTTACTTGCTTCTTTCCAAGCTTGCTAAGGGTGTTGACAAGTCATTTGATCTTCTCTCCCTTCTCCCTAAGATTCTCCCAGTCTACAAGTAAGATATGTAACTTTTGAAATTTTCTTTTGCTGTAATGCTATGAAATTGTGTCTGACATGTCTGTGGGATGATGAATCTGTGCTCAGGGAAGTCATTTCGGAGCTTAAGGCTGCTGGTGCCACCTGGATTCAGTTGGATGAGCCTCTTTTCGTCATGGATCTCGAGGGTCACAAACTCCAGGCTTTTAGCGGTGCCTACGCTGAGCTTGAGTCAACTCTCTCTGGTCTTAACGTTCTTGTGGAGACCTACTTCGCTGATATCCCTGCTGAAGCATACAAGACTCTTACTTCCTTGAAGGGAGTGACTGCCTTTGGATTTGATTTGGTTCGTGGTACCAAGACCATTGACTTGATCAAGTCTGGTTTCCCCCAGGGCAAGTACTTGTTTGCTGGTGTTGTTGACGGAAGGAACATCTGGGCCAATGACCTCGCTGCCTCCCTCATCACCTTGCAGTCACTTGAGGGTGTTGTTGGCAAAGGTATTATGCTTTTTCCAGCGAGAACCATCTGCCTCATTTTCCGATTCTGCTCGTGAATTACTCAATTAGAAATGTTGATCTGATATCTGTCTCTAATTTGTTGGTTACATTCTTTGTACTTTGATGCAGACAAGCTTGTGGTCTCAACCTCTTGCTCTCTTCTCCACACCGCTGTTGACCTTGTTAACGAGACCAAGCTTGATGACGAAATTAAGTCGTGGTTAGCTTTTGCCGCCCAGAAGGTTGTTGAAGTTGACGCATTGGCCAAGGCTTTGGCTGGTCAGACAAATCAGGTATTACAAAAATGTACAAATATGTTGTTCTTGTCCTTTTATTTGGAAAGAACTACAACTCTCTAATTTTTCTCTGTTTCAGAGTTTCTTCTCTGCCAACGCCAATGCTTTGTCTTCAAGGAGGTCTTCCCCAAGAGTCACCAACGAGGCTGTTCAGAAGGCTGTAAGTTTGCATCAAACTCAAGCTTTGTTTCATTGTAGTCTTTTCTACAATTGTATTTTTGTTTATACTGATGATTTGCAATTCCTGTTATTTTAGGCTTCTGCTTTGAAGGGATCAGACCACCGTCGTGCAACTGAAGTTAGCGCCAGGTTAGATGCTCAGCAGAAGAAGCTCAACCTTCCAATCCTCCCAACCACCACCATTGGATCCTTCCCACAAACTGTTGAGCTCAGGAGGGTTCGCCGTGAGTACAAGGCCAAGAAGTAAGAACTTGAGTTTCTTCCCAAATAAAATATTAGCATTTTAGATTTAGTTTAATTAATGAATTAAATAGTAAGCAATGACAAAAATTGTGCCATTGAGAATAAGACACATAATGCATGGGTTTCTTATGAGTTTCTCAAAGTTTCTTCCATAAGAAACTCATCTCTTTCTCTTTCTTCGTTTCATGTACATTTATTAGTTTTTTTAGTCTAAGAAACTCCCTATGGGGATGCTCTAAGTCTCTTAAACACAATCATTTGGCATTGATCATTTAAGCAAGTATTAACAACTTGGTTATGATGCTAACTGGAATCCGCTGATCTTTCTTCTCCTAGAATCTCTGAAGAGGATTACGTGAAGGCCATCAAGGAAGAGATCAAGAAAGTTGTTGACATCCAAGAGGATCTTGACATCGATGTTCTTGTCCACGGAGAGCCTGAGGTGAGTCTATAAATCATCTGCAAAATCCATAAAATAATTTTCACGTTCTGTTTCTGACTCCAGAAATGCTTTGACAAAATTGTAGAGAAACGACATGGTTGAGTACTTTGGAGAGCAATTGTCAGGATTCGCTTTCACAGCAAACGGATGGGTGCAATCCTACGGTTCTCGCTGTGTGAAACCACCGATCATCTACGGTGATGTGAGCCGCCCCAAGCCAATGACAGTCTTCTGGTCCTCAACAGCTCAGAGCATGACCAAGCGTCCAATGAAGGGTATGCTTACAGGTCCAGTCACCATTCTCAACTGGTCTTTCGTCAGAAATGACCAGCCCAGGCACGAAACCTGTTACCAGATTGCCTTGGCTATCAAAGACGAAGTGGAAGACCTCGAGAAAGGTGGTATTGGAGTCATCCAGATCGATGAAGCCGCACTTAGAGAAGGATTGCCTCTTAGGAAAGCTGAACACTCTTTCTACTTGGACTGGGCTGTTCACTCTTTCAGAATTACCAACTGTGGCGTTCAAGACAGCACCCAGGTAACATCTCTATACACTTAAATCTCAAACAGTAACGAAATTTCCTGTGACTAACTTTTCTAATGGGTTGATTTTTCATCTTCTTTTTCAGATTCACACTCACATGTGCTACTCAAACTTCAACGACATCATCCACTCCATCATCGACATGGACGCCGATGTGATCACCATTGAGAACTCTCGTTCAGACGAGAAGCTTCTCTCAGTTTTCCGTGAAGGAGTTAAGTACGGTGCTGGAATCGGTCCTGGTGTCTACGACATTCACTCCCCGAGAATACCATCCACGGAAGAAATTGCAGACAGGGTGAACAAAATGCTTGCAGTTCTCGAGCAGAACGTCTTGTGGGTTAACCCTGACTGTGGTCTAAAGACAAGGAAGTACACTGAGGTGAAGCCAGCACTTAAGAACATGGTTGACGCGGCCAAGCTTATCCGCTCCCAGCTCTCTAGTGCCAAGTGAAGAAGAGCTTGAAGATATTATTATTTCTATATTTCCGGGATTTGGTTTGTGTTTTTGTTTGATTTCAATAACTTTTCTTCTAAGAGAAAATTCTTAGCCAAAATTTAGGTTTTGATGAAATGGTGTTTCTCTCATTCGTTGAAGAGGGCTATGCTTTCATCTTCATATTTTTCAGTTTGCTGCCAGTGTTATATGTATCTGTGTTTTATTTCATGAAATATGCTTCTTTGGTCACTTGAATGAGAATGAGCATTTATATCTTACTAGAATATCACTGTAATCACACATGAGTATAAATATTTAATCAAACATATGAACAACAAAGCTAACGCATAAATATTTACGATGAAACAAGAGTTCATGATCTCAAAGATATAGACTTTGTAATCAAAACTTAAACCTCAGAATCTAGGAAGAGAGACTAACAAAACCCATTACACAGTTTAGTAACCAATCTAACTGGATCTTACTTTTGTGGCCCATGAAAAATCAAAATTTCTTAACTACAAAATTTGGAAAATGGGCCTTGAGTTTATATAAATACTACACTTGTCATCCATTAAACTGACATTATTAAAAATTAAAATAAATTAGCCTTTAAGATATGTCTTTAGTCTATATATAACACACATGTTTTTTTTTTTAAAGACATTTATCACAATGTTATGTTCTGTGTATATAGAGCTACTACGAAAACAACTCTAAATGATACTTTAGGCAAAAAAAAAAATTATTAACAAATGACCTTTTTTTTTTACATAAAAGCTCTATGACGTGGACCTTTGGCTGGCAAAGAGAAGACAAGAGGGCCAATCATGGAGATCCACGTCACTAGATTTTGTCACGATAGTTGACACGTCACATTATGCCATTGATTTAGCAACTCCTACGATTTAGCATCTGTTGGTTCTCATTTACCATTTTGTCCCTCAAAATTTTCATCTCTAATAAATAAAATTTGAATAATTACTCAAAATTATTTTTAAAATTGAAAATGTTAAGCAGAAAAAGTCTGATACACAGAAAATTTCACAAACTGAAAAATATTGTAAGGCTACAAAAAAAGATTTCTGAAAAAAAGAGGTAGAGAGAAGTATGCTCACTTTCAGACAATTTCATGACTCTACGTGACCTTGTCTTTAAATCCGACGTGCCAACACGTGTCATTACCTAAAGCCTTTCTAGCAGATTATGACTTCATCTCTTCTCCGAGTCAATAGCACGTCACACATGAACGAACACAAAAAGTTTCCAACGTCAAGGACTTTATAGTCATTTTACTTTAGTTTAGGGTTAAACTACCGAATTACCCTCATCTCCTCTCTCTCTCTCTCTCGCTCCTCCAGAACTTTTTTTTTTTTGGTTTAACGCCTCTGTTTCTATGAAGGGTATATTCTCTGTTTGATTCGCTTGAATTTTTCTCATAGAAGATTCCATTATTCTAATTTTGTTATTCTCTCTTCCCTCTGTAATAAATACCTGATCTCTTCTCTGTCTTGTTTAATCACCCGAGTTCGATTTTCAGGTAATTGAAGAAAATGTTTTTTTTTTCTGCCTGTCTGATTATTTTAAAGTCAATGTCAGTTTATTGGAAACGATTTGATTGTACTTCAGTTTTTTTCCTGAATTGAGGCGTTTCATTTTCATAATTGAAGTTTTGATTTTTACTGATGAATGCTTGCAATTGCAAAACTGGTAATTTTTTTCATTGAATTCTGTGGTTTTCTCTTGTTTTTTTAAGATGAATTATGAGTTTCCTCTGGTGAATTTATTTGCTTTGGATCGCATTTTTTTTTTCTGGGATCGAGTTTATCTGTTTGTCATTTCTCGATTTGTGTGTCTTTTTACAGTTTTTCTGTGAATTGTGAGTTCTACCAAATGCATAAGAGATCTAAGTTCAATGTTGCTTTTTGGTTATGAAAGGTGTGATCTTTGTTTCACTGGAGTATTGTATTCAGGACTCATTAGTGGACTCATTTTTACTAATTGTAATTTGCAAATCAGTTTTAACTCATCGAGATCCTTGGTTAAGTAATGTACTTCATGGTAGATTAAGATGAGTAAACACTAAATGAGATTCTTTGCTTTGTGGTTGGTGAAAGTAGTAGTTCTTAGATGCATACTTTTTTGTTGTTTTCAGAAAAGGAGCGATGCTTTCCATAACTCTGGTTTACTTGTTTATTCTTTGTTGTCTACATTTCTCACAGAAGCTATGTGAACATTAGTAAATCTAATATAATTTTTGTCTTTTATGATCAGGATTGTTCGGCGGTCTTATTAAGTGATTTGTTGGACTCATTTTGAAAGATGAAGCTCTAGCATAAGTTGGCTGATAGTCTTTGTTGAGGGTCTTCCAAAACCATTTTGAATGTCGTTTTAGTTAAGTTATCGAAACCGAGTCGTACTCTTTAGAGGTATTTTGGTCTAGACTCAAGGTTTTAGTGAGTATTTCGCCGTCTAGAAATATGGAAGTGTCAGTGTCTCCTCAAACCCATAAGATGAGCTTGCAAACTCCTCGTAAGTGCTCGCTTTCAGGAGCTAAGAAAGATTTGTGGTTTGCTATACGAGAAGGGTCATTGGTTAATGTGGAATCAGCACTGAACTTACTGAAGAAGAGTGGTGGCAATGTTAATTTACGGAATGCCTATGGTCTGACTCCGCTGCATATTGCCATATGGAGAAACCACATTCCTATTGTTAGGAGACTACTTGCAGCTGGTGCTGATCCTGATGCTAGGGTTCGTGCCTTCTTATATTTAAGTATCTGTTTCTCGAGTTTATAACATACAATACATATTGCTTAGCATTGAGCTTTCTCTATATTTTACCATGTCCGTCTCAGGATGGAGAATCTGGTTGGAGTAGTCTTCACAGAGCTTTGCACTTTGGCCATCTAGCTGTGGCTAGTGTACTAATTGAAGCAGGTGCTTCTTTTACCCTGGAAGACATAAAATTGCGAACACCTGTCGATTTGGTCTCAGGTCCAGTGGCGCAGGTCAATGGTGAGCAACAGAATTCAGGTATCTAATCTCTTCTCAACCTTGATCTAAGGAACAACTTAATCTTCTGGTCACTCTTTCTCATATAAATTTTGAGAAGCTCACTTTTGTGTTCATTTTTCTGTTTTTCAGTTGCTACAGAGGTTTTCTGCTGGGGGAATGGTGCAAACTATCAACTTGGAACTGGCTATCAACATGTTCAGAAGTTACCTGGCAGAGTTGATTCACTACATGGTTGTTTTATTAAGCTGCTCTCTGCTGCAAAGTTCCATAGTGTTGCCGTTAGTTCTCATGGAGAAGTCTACACGTGGGGATTTGGAAGGGGTGGCCGTCTTGGACATCCTGAATTTGACATTCACAGGTATGGGTTGTTGTTAATGCTCTGATATCTGTAACTTGAGAAGGAGCGTATTTGCTTTCATTAGAAAGATTTCATTGTCTGCTTTGTTGGATGTATATGAATATTCCCATCTTCTCCTATGGCATTGCTGTAGTTTCAAGATTTTCCTTTGTAGTTTTGTGGTGGGAGGATCAATTATAGCCTTCCGAGGATGAATAGAATCATAGATTGCTAAGATTTTTATCAAGCTTGCCATAGAATTTTGAAAAGGTTATGCAAACCACAATCAAGTTAATTTTTCTGTGTTGCTATCTCAGTGGTCAAGCTGCAGTTATCACTCCTCGCCAGGTGATGTCTGGTTTAGGATCTCGGCGTGTAAAGGCAGTTGCAGCAGCTAAGCACCACACTGTTATTGCTACGGAAAGCGGGGACGTTTTCACTTGGGGTTCCAACAGAGGTAAAACATTAAGCTTCCTACATCTCAGTGAATGTGATCTCTACTGCTGTAGATGCTCAAGTTTTTAGACCTCTGATCACAGTATCTTAGTTCATCTGGAGTAGATATTACCTTTTGGTCATTCATTCCAGAGTCTGATGTTGTTTGTGATGTTCGTATAGAGGGTCAACTTGGTTATACCTCTGTGGATACTCAAGCAACACCCCGCAAAGTGAGTTCATTGAAGGTGAAGGTTGTAGCTGTTTCTGCAGCAAACAAACATACCGCTGTAGTTTCTGACTGCGGTGAAGTTTTCACTTGGGGATGCAACAAGGAAGGTCAGCTTGGTTATGGAACTTCCAACTCAGCATCAAACTATTCTCCCAGATTGGTTGATTACTTGAAAGGAAAAGTTTTCACGGCTATTGCATCTGCAAAATACCACACTCTAGTGTTGCGAGAAGATGGAGAGGTAAACAATCTTAGTTACTGTTACATGTCAAGTTAAACGTTTTAATACCATCATGTCCGTGTTTAAAGTTGATTGAATGTATGGTTTTATTTCGAATATGAGAACTCAATCTGGATAGAAATTTATTTTGCTTTAGTATTTCTTTCTTTCTTCTGTGATCAGGTGTACACCTGGGGTCATCGGCTGGTGACTCCAAGACGTGTTCTTATTTCCCGGAACTTAAAGAAAGCTGGGAGCACACTATTGAATTTTCATCGCCGGAGGCCTCTTCGATTGACTGCAATAGCTGCAGGAATGGTACACAGCTTAGCTCTAGCAGAAGATGGTGCATTGTTTTATTGGGTCTCTTCTGACTCCAATCTTAGATGCCAACAGGTTGGGATCAGCCTTCTCTTGCTTTCTACAAATTAAATAACACAATTATGATTCAATTTTAACAATCAACAAAAGTTCCTTTTTAATTATGATTTCTGCAGTTGCATTCGCTGCACGGGAAAACAATTGTGAGCATTTCAGCTGGTAAATATTGGGCATCTGCTGTTACTGGTACAGGTGAAGTTTACATGTGGGATGGGAAGAACAGTAAAGATGTGCCACCGTCGCTTTCCCGCATCCACAACTTGAAAAGGGCAACCACGGTTGCTGTTGGTGAAACACATCTTATGGTTGTGGGTTCGCTGTATCATCCTGCTTATGCTCCTGCTGCGCTTAAGAAGTATCAGACTGTGCAAGCGGAAGATAGTAGGGAAAGGGAACATGAAGAACTAGACGAGGGTTTTATGTTTGATGATCAGGAGTCTGTTAATTTGTTACTACCCATGCAACAAGATAATCCCAAGGAGAGGACTGTTCCTAGCTTGAAAAGTTTGTGTGAGAAGGTGGCAGCAGAAAGTATAGTAGAACCTCGAAATGCTATTCAGCTACTTGAAATTGCGGATTCACTTGGAGCAGATGACCTTAAGAAGTACTGCGAGGTATGGTAAACCTTCCTTTGCGATGATTGCTCACTAACCTGTAGTGTTCTCCTTTGATGTTTTCTCTAATCCTCACACTTTGTTTTCTTGCTGCAGGACATTGTGATCCGAAACCTTGACTTTATTTTGACAACTTCTCCCCAAACAATTGCAAATGCATCACCTGACGTTCTTGCAAATCTGGAGAAATTACTGGATGACAGATCATCTGAACCTTGGAGTTCCCGACCACTTCCAACACCTACTGCCACATTCCCTGTTGTTATAGATAGCGAAGAGGAGGAAAGTGAGAGTGACATTCTAAGAACTCGGGACAACCATGTGAAACACTTTTTATGTAACGCCGAAGGAGGCTCTCGAATGGATTCCTTCTTGCAACTAGAAGATGAGCTGGCTCAACGTAATTCCAAAGAAGTCCGAGCTTTAAGGAAAAAGTTGCAACAGATTGAGATCCTTGAAGCGAAGCTCTCAAGAGGACAACTTCTTGATGGTCAGCAAATAGCAAAACTTCAAAAGAAACTTGATATTGAAAGTTCACTGGTAGAACTTGGTATTCCTGTTGAAGAGACTCCGGAGGTGAAATCATCATCATCAGCTTTGCCATTAGATGGAAAGGCCAATAAGAAGGCTGACGGTTCGAGGAAAAAGAAGAAAAAGGGAAAACAGAGATCTGTACAGGTTGAGACATTCACTGATCTTGGTGAAGTTAAAGTGGACATAGACACAATGCAGAAAGCAACCGAAAAAATCTCTGAAGCTATTAAGCCAAAGGTTAGTCTTTCTACCCATATTTCATGATATATGTCCTTTATTGAGGTTTGATTTATTTAGTTACCGTTTTGAGGGTCTTCTGTATCAGCTGACTTATTTTTGCCTTTTGTTACTTCTAATAGGATAGTAGTGCCAAGTTGGATGTAAAGGTGATTAGCGGGTTTGCCGAAGAATCAGACTTTGTCTCACTCTCTCAGAAGAAAGATAATCCACCTGATTCACCGAGAAGCAAGAAACCTACGACAGCAAACAAGAAGAAGAACAGAAAGGGAGGGCTTTCAATGTTCTTGACTGGCGCTCTTGATGATATTCCTAAACCTGTAGCTCCTCCACCAAAGCCCAAGAACGAAGGTCCTGCATGGGGTGGGGCTAAGGTTCCAAAAGGATCCTCTTCTCTACGGGATATTCAAGATGAACAAAGCAAGACTCAGCCCCATGAACCTGTTAGGACTACTAAAAATCAGTCACGCGATGAGTTTTCTGGTAAAAAGGAAGGAAAGATCCTACTGAGTTCTTTCTTGACTTCAAAGCCAATTCCAGTGGAGTCAACTAGAAGTTTACATCAATCGGATGTTGAAAGAGGAACTCCTCCTTGGGCGGCTTCTGAAACTCCTCCGAACGTGTCTCGACCTTCTCTCAGAGATATCCAGATGCAGCAGGTACGTCAATCCTCTGTTTGAAGAAGCTTACTATTTCCAAAGAAACAGACGAGATTCTCTTGTTGCATCAGTTTGTGTTGGAAGGCTCAATCATTTTCTCGTCTTATGTAGGTGAAGAAGCAACAATCTCTATCCCACAGTCCAAAGACAAAAACGTCAGGCTTCACTATTACAACCGGGCAAGGATCTCCATCAGAGTCGCCTGGAACTAATCGGTGGTTCAAACCAGAGATTGATTCTCCATCATCAATCCGATCCATCCAGATCGAAGAAAAGGCGATGAAGGATCTGCGCCGATTCTACAGCAATGTGAAGGTAGTTAGGAACCAGCCTTGATGAGTGATGACTGAATGCGACATTACCATTCAAGAGTTCATTCACTTAACTGGGCAACCATCTTTTTTTAATATGGTTTTAGTTTATAGTTGTCAAATACATGTCCGTTTACATCTCTGGTGTAACTCAAGGTTTTATTAAGCATTTTAGGGGGAATATTATTTCCGTTATCTGTAAAAGTATAAACGAAGTTCATATAAAAATCTGTTTCCGAAAAATGTAAATAAATAAAAAATCTATTTACAAATTACAAGTGGAGAGATCGATATTTGTTATGATAATAAACGAAGAATGAGATAAAAAAATCCTTTTCGCAAAAGCCAGAGCATTCAGTTGCTCTAGCTTTATCAACATCGCCAATAACAGTCAGAGCTTTCTGGAACTTTAGGCTGTAATTCATGAAGATGTCAACAAATTAAGGTATATTCAGGCGAGACAGGTTAGGAGAACTGGTCAGATATGTGACAAGTAGCAATTGTAGGCAAGTGAGACCAGAGACAAAACAATGAGGAAAAACAGAGAAGGGAAGTTGGAGACTGTATATAAGAGAGTAGAGTATAAGAAGACAATCGATTACAGAGTTCTGGAGTTAAGAGGACTCGATATTGACAAGCACCAGGAGTATTATTCGTACATTAATAAAATAGTGAAGTGAGGCCCTAAACTGGAAAAAAAAAAGATCAAGAGAAGAAGGCTATTGATTAGGAAGTAAGGTTTACCTTTTCAGCTACTTCTCATATTCTTGTTTAGCCTCTCTGCTTCTTCTTCATGATTTGATCTCTCTCGTTTCTTGCTTCTCGTGGTTTCTCTACTCTCTTCAGTTTCGTAGTCCATATCTGAATCACTGTCATCAGTTCCATGGTCCTTATAAAAAAAGCCGTAGCAGCCATTCCCATTGTCCCTGTAGTCCTTATCAGAATAGCCGTAGTAGTCGTTCCCATCGTCCCTATAAGCGTTTGTCGATAGCTTTGGGTGAACCATCGGGCTATATGGGCAGGGACAAGGCTCCAATAGTTGTACACCGCACCAAAGTATGTTGGAGGAATAGCATCTGAAAGTAAACGACATCTTGTCTTGGGGAATGTTGTCCTCCTCTAGAGTGAAAAAAGAGTTGAGTATAAATAGATGGTCCCCCAGTGGCATATTAAGCACATCTATATGTGGCCATTCATAAACAGAGATAGAGTGCTTTCCAGTAAGGTAACACCATATTTTTATACGCAGATAATCGACATCATCAGGCCAGTCTGTCACCTGGAGTACAACACAAGCCTTAAATGTCAAGGATCCAGAAAGATGCATCTGATCCACAGTCAATGTATGTCCTCTAGCTTGGTGAGCGAAGTATTCAGGCATTTGACTACCAGGTAGGACTGCATACCCGCAAACCCATTTCTCAATGAGTAGTTTACGCGCTTCTCCTTCCAGCTTAGAGCAGTTAATGAACTGGAGAATGAGCTTCGGATTGTGAGACGAGAGAGACGATTCAGTTATCTTCTCAAGAGACACACAATCATCAGCGTATAGTTCTGACAGTGAATCCGGAAGCTCTGGCAGAGAAACAAGTTTTCTAGAGTTTGTAAGGACAAGGAAACTTAGCTCCGAGAGATGTATGATAGAATCAGGAAGATGCTGGAAATTATTATTCTTCATGAACAGATTCAAACGGAAGGTGTGCGTCTTCTCCGGTATATACGCCGGCAAACTCTTCTCGTTAATGTTGTCCAAGCTTAAAATGAGTACGTGCGATAAGCAAAAGCTCTGGAAGATTTCTACAGGAAATTCCAATACATTATAGCAGCCTTCAAACTGTAGCATCTCGAGAAGTTCCAACTTACAAATATTCGGTGAGATTTCTCTCAACTCCTTGCAATCATTCATCGTTAGTTCTTCAAGCTGGAAAAGATTCTCGATCCATGGAGGAATTTCTCTGACTCTGCTCTTCTCCAGATTTAACTTCTTGACACTACTTGGAAGATGAGGGAATTCTGTAACGTATATACAACCTGACATGTCCAATGTTTCAAGATAAGACCAATGCTGGACTGAGGGACACATTTCTATCACCGGTGTGTTGGCCATTTTAAGATACGTGATTTTTCTAGAAAAATCTGGACAAACCATCCAGAGCAAGCACCCACCAATATCAAGGACACTTAGAGATTGTAAAGTTATGCATGGTGGAAGTGGCACAAGATTTTTGCACTTAGTAACCACTAAACTATTCAGTTTTTGAAGGACCTGAATAGAAGAGGGAAGCTTTCTAAAACTGCTGCAATAACCCAAATACAATTGCTCCAAACTTGTTGCTAGTGAAAGATCAGGAAGCTCTTTCAGATTTACAGAAGTAGTCAAGTTTAACTTTTTCAGATTCCAAAGCGGCTGTAAGCAAAACGAATTCCTTACGTTAGGAATTAGGACCCAAAGCATTAAAAGCGTATTGTAGATACTAAAGAAAAAGCCAAGACTTACTTGGATTCCATCCCAGAGCTTCTCCAGTTTGCTATGTTCCATTTTTATTTCAACAAGACATTCTGTGCGATACCCAGGAGGCATACATTTCATAGGGCATGAATCCCAATGTAGTAACCTAAGCTTACGGGGTAGGGGCAAAAAATCCAAACCTTGCTGTAAATGTAACCTAGACTTACAAAAAAAGTTTCTGTGGAATCTTATGAACTGAAGATTATGCATTCCACTGAAGGCTCTCTCACTTAAGAGCAAGTCGTCGGTTTTAGATGTGTTGAACGAGATGCCTAGAACAGTTCCGCTACCCTGAGAATGACCCAAAGAACAAGCTTTATGTATCACCTGATTAAAAACAACATTGAGAAAGCTACCATAATGAGGTGATATAGTTGTAAGAACTTACAGTATGATCAGTTAGAACATCATAAATCTCCTTGGGATCAGTCAGGAACTGACGTTTCCCAGGCTCGTGGATAGATTGTCTGCGAACAATTTCTCTTCCCATTTGGCGTAACAAATGGTGCATTGAGATACGTTTATCACTCTGTATATTTGTGAGAGCCCTTTTTACAAGAACATTTAGTCCACATTCGATATCAAGATCACAGTTTGCAAGAAGCTGCATCACAGAATCAACCCCTTCACCTTCGAAGAAACACGCGAGATAGAGAAATATAGTTTTATCTTTATCATCTAAGCTATCGTAGCCAACTTTTAAAACTTGTTCAACCTCTCCATTGAGACTGGTTTTCAGCCTAGGTAGTTCATGTATCCACTCATGCACGCTCTTTCCACGCAATGCTGAACCCAGAACACGGAGTCCCAATGGAAGATGACTAGTTAAATTAGCCACCTCAACAGCAAGCCCCTTATAGCCCTCTGGTGGAGCGTTTTGTGTAAAGGCAGACTGGCAGAAAATCTGTAGAGCCTCAGCTCTTGATGGAAAACCCACTTCATATATATTTTTGATCTCATGTGCCTCCAAGAGGTGTTTGTCTTCTGTAGTCACGATGATCCGACTTCCTTTACCAAACCACTGAGGTTGATTTGCCAAAGCATTCAGTTGCTCTAGCTTATCAACATCGTCAAGAACAATCAGAACTTTCTGGAACTTTAGCCGTTCTTCAGCTGTACGTAGATGGCTTATCCTCATATCCTTGTGGTCCAAAATCTCTGAAAGAAACTGTTCTTGCAACCTCAGCTTTGAAGAATAACTGTCAAAGTCATTTCTCCTGTAACATCCCTTAACATTCTCCATAAAAAGACTGCGCTGGAAATCTCTTGAAATCCGACTGTACAATGCTCTTGCAATTGTTGTTTTGCCAATCCCCGCGGGTCCCCAAATCCCTACCATCCTTGTTTCATCTGATTCAAGGCATAACAGTGAATTCATCTCTACTATATGGGCTTCAATTCCAACTAAATTATCGAAATCCCTGGACGTTGTGAAGTTTAACTCGTTAGAAACATCTGTAGTGATTTTTGAAATCATAGCTGCTTCATTGTCCCTGTGAAGAGAAATCTTGTATCCTTAATAAATTAGCAAAAGAACGTCATATGCACTCTTAGACATTAGCAGTATCGGCTAATAAATGCATATTATTAAGTTACATAACCAGTATATAGAATCTATGCAAAAGGTTTCTAAAGATTCTACATAGTAATGAAAATAGTTATCATGACAATAACAGAACTAACGAATCAAAAATGCATTTGTGTTATTATAAGGTGAATTTACAATATATCTAAGCAATTTCCATATTCTAGGTACGTTGGTGTAAGTATTTATTCGCACATTAAGAAAGAAGCCTAGCCAAAAGGTATCTGTCCCTATCGCTATCTCTCTTACACTTTACGATTTCATATTCATTTGCTCGGGAGTTCACAACAATTTGAAAGATATTAATTAATAGTGGAGTAAAGAGGAGAAACCAGTTTTTGTAATGCTCTCCCGCAATGTTGGCGACATCAGTCAAAGCTTGCTTCCATTTCTGCTTCAAATCCTTTGATTTTCCCACACAAGTTGCCTTGAAGATTCTCCCGAAATCTCCAGTCTGTTTCCGTACATCAGACGGATTCACATCGTAGAAAATTGTCATCACCATTTGTCCTTGGTCAACTCTGCATTCCAAGATCTCCAGTAACTCGTTCAAACACCAACTTGAAGAGGCGTAGTTCTTCGAGAGGATGATGATTGCGATCCTCGATGCCCAGATGGCTCGCACGAGCTCAGGAGCGATAGAGTTGCTCCTTTTGATCCCATTATCTTCGAATGTGTTGATACCCTTGGCTCGGAAAGCGTTAAGAACATGGCTGAGTAACGTTCGCCGGACATCTTCCCCGCTGAAGCTTGGGAAAACGTCGTAACTCCATCGGCTAGAAGTCGTTGAAGAGGAAGGAGTAGCCATGATGAAGAAGAACTTGCTATATTTTTTGTTTGATCTCTGCCAAGATGCAAAGGTAATCCTCTTCCTTTATAGCATTGAGACATCTTCCAAAGTCAACCCCTTCATCTCCGTTGACTCATAGAAAACTTCCCAGAAGCTGATTCTCTGGGCATGGATAGAGTATTAGATAAATCCTTGTTATCAAAACTAAACTAGATACTCTTCATATTATATTACAAGCCTTAACATTACATTCTAATGATTCGAGACAGTTTTTGTTCAGTCTAAGGCATAATCTTAACACTACATCATCATGTAAGAGAAAACCAAAACTTGTGACAAAACTGTAACCAGAGATCATTACCTTTAACTGTTAATATTCTCCACATTCTTCAGATTCGAGCTACATATAAAAAGCAGAGCAAGCTCCTAAGCAACTTCAAACGAAACAATTTAACATTCTTCGACTTCCCAGAATGGAATCAACAATGTCATTTATAGCCACCATAATAATTCTCCTTCTTCCCCAGTAAACAACACTACAAAGATTCCAATTAGTTTGCCTCAAACTCATCGCAAAGTAAAATTTGTCCCAATTAAAGGGCTTAAAACTTCAAAATTCGGATTTTCATTTTTTGGATTGCTGTGCTATTGGTGTTCTAGATTAGAATCAGAAAACTGCATTTAATCAACATAAATACAACTGGGTTTACATGAGCGAAGAAACATTTGGAGCTGAAAGAGATTCTCGATCGATACACACAGCAGTGTTTCAGTATTAAAAGAGTCTTCTTGGGTTTCCGAAACGGAAGTTAGCTAATGCAGGAGGGGACATACTCATGATACCAAAAAGTGCATACTTTAGTACCAAAATCATGGACAAAACAAAGAGCGACACACGCAGAAAAACCGAGCCTTTGATTCCATTCAAGAGCCTCTCCAGTTTTCTCCCCTGCATTTCGATTTTGACAAGATATTCAGTACATAAAATCAGGTAGATTTGATCATTTAACTCTTTTGGTATAATTAGTCTAACCATATCCATCAAATTTCTGTAGAGTCTTGAGAATTGGTGATCATGCATTCCACTTGCGTTGCTGACTTGTGATGTGCCGAAGAAGATGATGCCTACCGCAGTTCCAGTGCCCTGAAAAATTCCCAAAAGAAACAACCTTTATGCATCACCTGATTGAAAGAGCACACTGAATGATGTTATAATAGATAAATACTACTTACAGTGATATCAGAAACAACAGCATATATGCTGCGAGCACCGATGAAGAACCAACATCTTCTAGGCAAGCGAATACAATGTCCATGAACGATTTCTCTGCCCATTTGTTGGAGCAAATTGTGCATTCTGATACTTCTGTCACTCATTATACTTATGAGAGCCCTTTCGGCAAGTACACCAAGTCCTATTTCGATCTCTAGACCGCTGTGTCCGAGGCGCTTCATCAGATAATTAATGCTTATACCTTCAAGAACACCAAATAAACACGCAATGTGGAGGAAGATAGCTTTGTCTTTATCACTTAAGCCATTGTAACCAGCTATCAGAACTTTCTTAATGTCTTCATTGAGACTGGTTCTGAGCCTAGCTAGAATTGCAGCGGTCCACTCGGTCGCGCTCACCCAGAGCAGACAATCCTCGCTCACGCTCTTCCCACTCAATGAGTTGCCAAGAACATAGAGGCCTAAAGGAAGACGGCTAGTTAACTCTACCACTTCAGTTGCAAGATCCTTATAACCTTCTGGTGGGACTTTTTGAGTAAAAGCATATTGAGAGAAAATCTCTTGAGCTTCATTTCCTGATGGAAAATCCACTTTATATATATGCTGGATGTTATGTGCTCTCAAAAGGCGTCTATCTTGTGTTGTCACGATGATCCTACTTCCTTTACCAAACCAGGTTGGTACAAGTGCCAAAGCACGTAGTTGCTCTATCTTGTCGACATTGTCAAGAACAACAAGGACTTTCTCGGTATGTAACCGTTCTTCAGCTGTACCCAAATGGCTTATCTTCATATCTTTATTGTCCAAGATTCGTGAAAGAAAGTTTTCTTGCAACCTCAGCATCAGATCATAAGTGTCAGACTCACCACTTTTGTAACATCTCTTAACATTCTTCATAAAAAGACTGCGCTTGAAGTTTCTTGAGATCCGATGGTATACGGCTCTTGCGATTGTTGTTTTCCCAATCCCCGCAGGTCCCCAAATCCCCACCATCCTTGATTCATCTGATTCTAGGCACAACTGTATATACATCTCTGCTATATGAGCTTCAATGCCAACCAAATCATCAAAATCCCTTGATGCTGTGAAGTTCAATGCCTTAGAAACATCTATGGCAACTTTTGAGGCCATCTCTGCTTCACTGTGCCTGAGAAAGGTAAAATTGTGGTTGCATCCTTCAAAATTTGGCACAGTGAATTTTCATTTGCACATAGATAATATCAACTATTAACCAATATTACATGTTTGTGTGTGTGCATAGTTAACAAAAAAAAACTTAAATGGATAGGATCAAACCATTTACGTGAATCCTCGCCGGCTATTTCTGCAACATCAGTCAAAGCTTGCTTCCATCTCTGTATTTCCTGCTCCGTTCTCGTCTCACAAGTCTGTCTAAATGCTATTCCAAATTCTCCGCTCTGTTTTCTTACATGAGACGGATCCACTTTGTAGAAGATTGTGAAGACCCTCTTCCCATAAGTTCTCCTGCACTCCATGATCTCCACTAACTCCTTCAGAGTCCAGCTTGAAGATGGATAGTTCTCAGAGAGGATGATGATGCAGATTCTTGATTCTCTTATAGCTCGGTTGAGCTCAAGAGTGATGGATTCACCTCTGTCGATTTGATTATCGTTGAATGTCCTGATTCCTTTGCGGTCGAACTCACGAACCAAGTGGCTGAGAAAGGCTTGACGGACGTCTGGACCCCTGAAGCTTGGAAACACATCGTATTCGTAACTCCTCTGAGAAGAGGCCAAAGAAGAAGAAGAAGAAGACATAAGAGAGAATTAAAGATGCACTTTTCTGTAATACACATATTTGTATTTATGCACATATTTGTAAAGTCAAATACTTTGCGCACAAGTTTGCTTTCATTAGATAGGTATCATCCTTCCAAAACGTGGAAGGATGTAAGACTATAATATACTATAAGACTAGCAGAGTAATACAATCAATCATTTACACGCTTTGCTGAGAAGATTCCTTTGTGAATATTAACCATTGAATAAAAGATAAACTGACGCAGACAGCTCTAACTAGAATTGATATACTCATATAATATATCTATACGAAACCAACTAGACTATAATATAATCGCCGAATGCACCCTAAAATTTTAGCAATTGATTGCATCAGAAAGTACCAGACGGTAACAGAGTTAGTTACCTATTGGCGAGGTCAGTATTTAGAAACGGTAGAAGAGAAGATCGGGCGCTCAAAATCAGTAAGGGTTTTTATTCAAATTTGATTTGAAATTATTGTTTGTGGTTCATAAATATAATAAACATCAAGTTACGATTTGGGATAAATAAAATATCTTCTAAATAAGCATGATCTTTGGTTATTTAAGACCGTGGAACCACTTGGGCAATATTAGAACTGGATATGGTAGGGGCTGCGCGAACGCAAACCCCCTCTGCCACAAATAATGACGCAGGCTCTTCCACTTGGGAAGACCTTAGGCATAGCACCCGACCGAAGTGCAATGGTCGTCACTAGCCTAGGCCACTCGTCTTCTTGATCACGAGTTGACCCCGTCCAGGTAAGTGATTTGCTCGTTGTCTCTAGGCTCTCTTTTATACTCAGTTCTCGTTGTCTCCTCTCTTTCTTCTTATCGATGTGGGATACTTACAAAATGTCACATTGTTGTGCCGTTCTAATTTCTTTGAGATGCATCGCGTGCCGTTTTTCTTATTTCTTGTTGAAATGTCAGACAGGGTTCCTTGTTTACTGTTTAGATTCTCCAATGGGCCGGGCTCTTTTGTAGCCCATGTCTTCTTCTATTTTTAAAAAGAACAAACACTATCATGAAATCCTAACCGTTGGTTATACCCCACACGTGTCTAACATTATCGTCGTTGTGTTCTGTCTTATACGGTAACGAAGCTGCTTTTTTTTTTTTTTTTTTTTTTTAATTCGTAGGATAAAAATACAAAACTAAGGAAGAGAAGAAGAAAGATCTGGGTTTATTTCAAAACCAGGTTTGTTTCTTTCTAATTGTGTCCATTTCTTCAACTTTGCATATTGTCGATCATTTGGTTGGTTGTTCGACAAGTTTCTTTCTTCATTTTTGTAGATCTTTTTCTCTGTTCCAGTTCTCCAACAATGAACGACCTCTTAAAGGTTTGTATCATCCTTTCCTTCCAACATTTCTCTGTTTCGCTTTGGACATTTCTATAAACACAATGTTTCCTTGTAGATATGATTAAGGGGGCAAAAATGTTTCTCCAATTTTTTCTTCTTCTGGAAATTTGAAACCTGGAACTTTAGGGCTTTTGTTTGCGTGGGTTACAAGATTCAACAAAATGATGTTTCTTTAGTTAATGGCTCTTGTGAGAATTAACAGAATATATACAATAGAGATAAGCTAAAGGTTCGGCTTCGGTGTATAAGATGATGTAACAAATGTTTTAATTCGATAGGGCTCGCAAGAGTTCCCCAGAGATCGATCTACTAGAAGCGATATCGAGTCAGGACATGGACCCGGTAACTCTGGAAATCTTGGACTCTCTGATTTCTTCAGAAAGGTAAAGTTTTATATCCCTATGTAACTCTTCTCAGTTAGTGTCAAATGTGTATACTTCATTGAGATCACATTAATCTCGTAGGTCCAAGAAATTGAAAAGCAATATGAGAAGCTTGACAAGCATCTTAAGACGCTTCAGGCGGCACACGAGGAGACTACAGCCGTCACTAAGGCTCCTGCAATGAAATGTAATCCAAAATGAGTTTGATTTTAAAGCTCAGAGACAAGTTCTTAATAGAAGATTTTGATGAATTGAAACGTGGTTTCTCTCTCTCTCCTTTTTTTTTTTGTTGGTCTGTAGCAATCAAACAGAGGATGGAGACAGATGTTGATGAAGTGGGAAAAATCGCTCGTTTCATCAAAGGAAAGATCGAGGAATTGGACCGAGAGGTTATACTTAGACATTAAACATTGTTGCACCAATTTACATGATCTGTTCATCTTGTTTAAGGCTTAAGACCCCATTTGATTTCTTCAGAATCTGGCGAACCGGTCTAAACCCAGTTGTGGGAAAGGATCTGGAGTAGACAGAACGAGAACAGCCACAACTATGTGAGTTTATTTCCTCAAACTATTGGTACGCTTTCAAGTTGCTCTCTTACTTAATGCAACTTTTTTTGTTGGCAGCGCGGTAAAAAAAAAGTTCAAGGACAAGATATCTGAGTTCCAGGTTAGTATTAAGAAGGGCCTTAGCAAATTCTGAAGAAACAAAATTGTCCTGAGTTCCATTTCTTTGTTCTCTGCAGACTCTAAGACAGAACATTCAACAAGAATACAGAGAAGTTGTAGAGAGGCGTGTGTTTACAGGTTTGAATTGAGAATCTGTCTGAAGATTCAACCGTTCAATTAATGATTTTCTGGTAGCTGATTGATTTGTGTTATTTCGATTTTGACAATTGTTAGTGACTGGCCAACGAGCTGATGAGGAGGTGAGGACTTAACCTCTGTTTTTATTTCGATATAAATCTATTGAGATTGTTTTGGTCATAATAAATTTTTTCGGGTGTGTAGACAGTTGATAGATTGATTGAGACTGGAGACAGTGAGCAGATTTTTCAGAAAGCAATCATGGAGCAAGGACGAGGTCAGGTTGGTACTTAGGTTTCGAGACTAATCCGATTACCTGTGTAACAAGGTAACTATCACGTGTATCTCATTGTTTTCGGTCCCTCTGCAGATAATGGATACACTGGCTGAGATTCAGGAACGCCATGACGCTTTCAGAGATTTGGAGAAGAAACTCCTCGACCTACAACAGGTAGACCTCAATCTTATTTACCACAAAACTCTCGAGATGTTCAGATTGATTCACCGTCAATGCTTCTCTTTTATGCTTTTGGTGTAGGTGTTTCTCGATATGGCTGTGCTGGTTGATGCACAGGGAGAGATGCTAGACAACATTGAGAACATGGTAACAATCTCTTCAATAGTACCTGTTAAAACCCCTGAGCGTATATATCTTCAAAATGCTTACTCTGTTTTTTACAACCAGGTCTCGAGCGCTGTGGATCATGTTCAATCCGGGAATGATAATTTAACACAGGCAATTAAAAGCCAGAAAAGCTCAAGGAAATGGATGTGCATTGCCATACTCATCCTTCTTATTATCATCATCATTACTGTTGTCTCTGTTATCAAACCATGGACACAGAATAAAGGTGCCTAAGGTTCTCTTCTCTTACCCTGCTTTTGGAGCTTCTGTATACAACAATATAAGTTGCATATACATACATGTATCATTGCATCAAACTCCTATTGTAACTAAGAAAATGGTGTATCCTTTTGACTGGAACAACGAACTAACTATCTACAAAGGGCAAAGCTGAATACCATTTCAAAGAGCACCGCTGTCTACTGAATGTGAAAGCGGATAGAATTAGGAGACAGCAAGTGTATATGGAAATTCTATAGAAATTTACGTTTATCTTTCATATCTGTAGTTGTGTCAAAACAAATCCAGAAAAAAAAAAGAAAAAACTATTGGAGAAGAAAGGAACAAAAGAATCTGAATTTGAACCTTAATTTGATTTACAATGATGAGAAAAAAGAAAAGTTACCTCCAGCTTCGCATTTGCTTCAAGGGAAGACCTTGGAGAAGGATGGAGCACAACGATCATCCTTTACTGCATCAGTCATCCTTTGCTGCATAAGGGCGTTTGGAGGCAATACCAATATCTTTGAGAAGGATTTGACGTATAAAGAGTATGCAACTAATTTGCAAGGAGCTACTAAAAGAATAATACTAAAAGCTTATTCTCAGAAAGGTAAACGAAAAAAAGCCGGTAACTATAGAAAACAAGGAAAGGGCCTCCCCGTCTGTTTGCTTCTTTGCCTTTCCTGAAAGAATCTGGGAAAAATCAAATGACACCTCACAGCAGAATGTGCATCTTTGTCACACTAGTCATTAGGATCCCATTCTTCATCCTGGTCAAAAGCTGAAGCCACCTTACTTTTTGCAAATTCTTCTTCAGTTTCAGTGAGGTCATGTTCATAATCAGGCTGATCACCATCATCAGTTTTACTCTTCTCCACTCCAGCTGATTTGATCCATTTAGGGCATTCATCCTCACCTCCATAGAGAAATCTGCCATCATCAGTCCGTCTTTGCTTGGAATCCTCAAGGGCCGATGTTCTGCATGAGCATTCAGGGAGTGGGTGCGAAAGAAACAACCTGGGTTTCGAGAGCATAGACTGCCTGATAAGCCCACTTTCACCCAAACTTGAGTTGAGATGTTTCCTCACACGAAGTGTCCAGTTACGGTTGGGATGATACATGTCCTCACGGGTAATGTTGAAAAGGTCTTGAATAACTTTCCTGTTTGAGAAAATAAGTGAATAGTTAATGAATTTGCAAAAGATTATTCCATAAAATACTGAAACATAAGATCTGTATCAGCCAGATATCTTCAATCAACCTAGCTATGGGCAAGGGAGCTAAAACCAACAAGCTCTAGATGAATCAACTTCTAGATGCAGTCATTCATTGCCAAGTAATCTCTGCTTACCTGTCAAGTCTATATGTTCGTGAAGAGGGTCTTTCATAGAGCCTTTGCCCCATGACCAAACTCGAAAAATCTGGCCACCCACTACCATCATTGTTGAAACCGGGGAAGAAAGCATCAGCTTCTACAGATACAACAAAATCAAGGGCATCCCATAGTAACCTGTGTGCTTGATTCCTAAGATCCATAGGTGAAGGGATTGGTTCAGTGTCATTCTCTGTAAGCCAGCCATACCAGCCTTCTTTTTCGTGCTGGTAGATAGGTCTGTCTGGAGGAGGAGGGAGAGGTCGAGGCCGAGGACCTGCCTTGTTCCACTCCTCTTTGAGCTGCTTATCGCTTTTTCGAGGAGGCATTTTGTATGTATCTTCTGGAAGAGGTGTCTCAGGACCAACCAATTCTGATAACTCTTCACTGCTGCATAAAGAAGTCATATCCACTAAATTTGGGAACATGGCACGCAGAGGGATCAGAACTCGTTGGCCACCAAACATTTCAGAACCAGCTAAGTATATAATCGCTTTTTGAGAATAACCCAATGCTTTCAGAAGAATTCCAACCTGAAAATTTTCAAAACCAATTAACTGTTAGCATCATAAAAGCCCGTCTGAGTAGCAGGAAGGAAACACTCCAGTTGGTGCATTATAATGTTAGCATAAGGGCTGTTAAGGCTTGAAAATAGTGTACTACATGGGAGCTTAATGTAAATGTATAAACTAAAGAGGCTTCATCTATATATAGCTTTGTTAGAAAGTCCAAAAATTCAAGCACATAGGAGCCACATGTTTCCAAGGCAGTTTCAGCTTTCAAAAGACACCATGAAAGCAGACATATAAAGGGTAACGAATTATAAAAACGTGTCCATAAGAATTTTTAGCATAACTTGAGAGAAGCAACGGTTTCTACCTCTTCTGGCATGAGAGGACATAAGCCATTGTCCCTGCGCAAGTGCGAGTCTACAATAAGTTCTTCTAAAATAATTTTCTGCTTGATCATCTGAGCCCGCCGATACTGGATGAGTTCACTGTGAACATCCTTTAAGCATGGAAATGATAAGTAGAGTCAGAAACCAATTCTACCGTCTAGAACTACTTCCCCATGTAACTCGAGCACAAAGGGTAGACAGGAAAAAACTGTAGCTGTTATACACATTTTGTTCTATCAAGGAATACAGATGGAGAAGGTTTAAAACTTTTACCTGGAAAAGCTCAGCACAGCCATGATATGCCAATCTGTCCCTCACCAAGCCAGGATGATAAGCTAGAAAAGGCTGACCTGATTTACGTAACCTAGAAAAGGGAAATTACATATCTCAAATCTGTCAGGACGGTTCTTAGGAATAGATGAGCAAAAAGCTGTGACATATAGGGTATAGTAACTTTTAGTTACGTAGTAGCCCACCTAAAAAGTCCCAAGCTAAATTAAAAAAGGGCCACCCCTGAAGGTTGTTTATTATAGATCTCAGCTACATACTCCATCATTAACGACACAAAGCTAAGCATCTAATGTTCTTTCCCCATTTAATAATCCAACGCCAATAACTACTCCTGCTTTAGTCCCTTTCATTAATTAAATTTTAGATTGCAAGTATCACAAATACCTGTCAACCATCTTCTTGCCCAGCACCTGGATTTCTGGACGAAGCTGGAGAGCATGGAAGGCAACTCTACACCTTAGTCTTTGAAGTTCAGGAACTGAAGCTGGCAAAGTTGACTGTAAAGAAGACAACTTTGTTGAGCATCACATACCTTGTTTAACTAATCTAACAACTTCTAACATAGAAGCATAACATGGCCAGAACGTAACTGATGAGTAATTGTCGTTTACAAGAAGAAATATATGTACTCGAAGATCTCTACAGATTTATATGTTACTTCATACAAAATATAATACTCTTTAAGGGACCAAAAAGTACTCAGTACCTGCAAGCATCCCCCATCAGACACAATCAATCCAATAACATTAGCTTTCTTTAACTTTGGCAATACATCTTCAAGGTAAAATTTTGTTGAAGCAGAGTTTTTGGGCTTAAAAAGAGGGAACTCATTCCTTTTTCTAGCGGCTTTCAGGCTCTCAGGGAGGGCCTTTGCAATTATAACATCATTTTTAAGAAAAGATATAAATTGCTCTTCATCATAAAGATATGAGAAACTCTTGAACTTGTTGCTGCAGCATGTATAAATAAACTAGAGTGAAGAAGAGTCTGATACCACGGCAGGAACATGCTAAAACAGAAAATTAAGGAGCAAGTACAACGAAATTTTTTACAACATAATGGATAGAAGTAGGAGTACCTGATGCCTTTTGAGCGAAGACTTTCTTGAAGCTCTGGAATGACAAGAGTAGCATTTAGAAGCCTGGATATGGTGACAAGATCACATATCTAGAAAATTTGCAAAGACGTTATCAACATGCATAACAGAAAAAAACAAACAGGAATCTTAAATAGTTGGGTCAACTGATACATACAGAAGATCTTATCTTGTCAAATCCCCCAAAAATCTTTGCATAAATGAAGCCATTGTTTTTTGAACTAGGAGCTGCAAAAAGACAGTACCCAGCAAAATTAATTGATAGATTTCAGTGAGCAAATTCCACAAGAGACTTTTCATGTTCTAACAAGTATCGAACAACCATGCAAAATAGCTTTTATACCCCTCTATGCTTTCATACAAACTACTATGTATTGCTGCAGATCCGACACTCCAGCTTAAATCGAAGCATAAATGAATCCATTTCACATCAACACAGCTAAAAATCTAAGTTGTGGTATCTAAGTAGCCGTTGAACTGCATTCTGTGCTTGCAAACAAAGTTAGATACAGTACCAGGATAACTAATTCTTGGATTGGCATAGGGTTGCAAGGTCTCCAGCGATTTGACAGGTCGCCACAAATGCTTATTTCTAAAATCCTACAACAGTAAACACACAAAGACAAAAAACCAAAACTTTATTCTTCAATAACTCATTCAGAATAAAAACCCACCAGAATCCAATTCAATTTCTCACCTGTGTTCCTAACATAGAATCAAAATTTTGCCAAAGAGTATCTCTTGCATAAGACGCCAACTGTACACCTGAAGACTTAGTCATCGAAAGATGAACAACGAGAGATCCCACTGATAAGATCAGCACAAACAACGCAATCCATTTGATTCTAGATTTGAACACCATTCTTCTACTAGCCCGAATAAACTCGAGCTTCTTCTCCCACTAAACCAAAACCTAAATCCAGAAATTCAAAACCCATCAAAATCCACATAGAATTTTCAAAACCCGAGAACAAAGCTTTCTCATTTTTACCCAGGACGGAGAATTCAAGGCGAGATCCAGAGTCAAATCGATGATTAACGATCACTATCTCTACCCTCGAATTCGACGATTAGGATCTGATTCAAATCAAAGCTCTTCTCGCATCTTCTCGAAATCGAAGTTTCCAAAGAGGAAACAAACAAGAAACCCGTGCACGAGGAAGTAGTTGAATTAAATTCAAGTCAGATCAAGAGAGAGACTTAGGAGACAAAGTGACTGACAGATTTTCCAGAAAATCAATAGAAGAAGAGAAAAAAAGTTTATATTTGAGAGAGAGGGTTGCTTTGTTAACAGACAAAGTCTCTCTGACTCTGCTGCACAAAATATTATGAACTCTCTACACTATCAATTAATAAACCGGCTTTTATTCTCGGTTTATGAACCCCGGTTTGAAAATTGTAATTCGGTTGCATTTTTGCCGGTTCAGTGTCGGTTTAGACCATTCCAGCAATGATTTCAGTTCAGGTTAAGAACAACAATCAATGTTTCATCAGTTATGTTTTGGAAAATATTTTGGTTTTACTATGGATTTATTGTTTTAGTTAATATTTTGAAAATGAAATTCAAAATATTATGAACTCCAACTCTACAATATCAATCACTAACCAACTTTGATTTTTGGTTTAGGTTTGAAAATTGATATATATTTTTATTTTGAGGCGATTTAGGTATTTTCAACAAATTTATTGATTCCGCCAAAAAAATAATAGCAAGATAAAAATATTGATAACCATGTAATTTTACAATCAAAACAACTATAACAACTAGAGTTATAAAAAACAATCTAAATTGCATGTTTTCTCATTCTCACCCATGAAAAAGTTGACAGAGTTGATGCAGCTGGAGTAGTACATTAACAAACTAATTAATTTGACAACATGTAAAACTGATTTTCGTGAAACTGATTCAGATTATTTAGACAAAAAAATTGTTGATATATTGTCCAGATTATTCATTTGAGATTTAGTGTGAAAGAAATTAAGTTTAAATATTCAAACATGTATATCATTTTCACTATTATAAATATAGTTTCGAAAAATTAGTTTATTAACAACATCACACTAAAAACAGTTGTAAGGATATACTTTGAGTTCAGTTCGACTATATATATTGTTATATTAAAATAGTGTGTTGATATGTATAAAAATAATAATATAAAACTATGTTGAGAAGTTGTTAAAAAATACTTTAGACCATCTAGGTCTGTATTGTATATAGATGCAGCTGTAACTAAAATTAAATAACATAGACATTTCTAATAATAATATTTGGCATATATTGAACACCACCTAATATAAACTTTTATCCTGGAAACCAACAAAAAAAAATCAAAACCTAAGTTTTCAATCATTCTTTGATCCGCTGTTGCAAAGGTTTACCAATTTCGCCGCAAGTACTGGTCACCCCCTAGACCTCGAGTTAGCAGCGACGGTACGTAACGTTCTCTCAGGTGCGGCCTTAATTATGAAATCTATCTAATATTCGGTGATTCTTCGTCTTTCAGTTTCAGGGTTGTCCCAGAGCGCGTGGAAGAGTGCGGTTTCGGTGATGAAAAGAGGTGTAGGTTTCACTTTTGGATTAGTGGGTTACGTTGGTGTGGAAACTGCAACGGGGAGAAGAAAGGCGAAGCCAATTATGGAAGAACTCGAGCTCCTAGATCAACGTAGTGACGAACTGGTGCGCAAGGGGAAGCAGCTTGGTGTGCTTCCAGACTCATTTAATTTGGAGGATTAAACCCCTTTGTGCTATGCTATCAACCTATAAAAACTCGAATTAAGTTCCTTTAAACGTTGTGTTATATTCCAATTAGTTTCGGTTGGGAAATTCAAGAGAACCATGTTTTGTATAAACCCGGTTACAGGGTATTTGATCATAATTTTGTGATATTATATGAAAGATCTTTAGGATTTTACAATGTTAATAAACAAATCTGAGATTTTTTTCTGGATATTTTGATTGATTCCATCTTCATTGTTACACCAAACTGACATTTTCAATGTAACTTCTATTCTCTGGATCAAATCATTTAGTAAGAAAGATGAAAATTTAACATCTATGTACATTTAAAAGTTTTTGGTTGGAATGATCATCGTCCTTGGATCCGAGAAGTTACCGTATCTTCAGAACAAGGAATAGATCATCAATAAAATTTAGATACTTAACTTTATTTTGTCAACTATTTTTCAGGTTTAACATGTTGTAAAGTGTAACCTATAAACATTGTATATCTTTGTTGGACCACATTTCACTCAAATTGGTTTTTTGTTTTCTGGTTTGGAAATATTTAGTCTTGTGTCCTTTTTTATCGAATTTATTAGCATATTTATATGATTTTATGACTATCTTCTTAAACTTTTGATAAGAATTTGACTCTTGACAGAAAAAAAAAGAAGAAGAAAATAATTGAAAGATATGTGACCTTAACGATATCATTTCTCCATTCTATAAAATGGTTGCACAATAGCCTAAAACAATCTCATTTATCATTACCTTGAACATTTTTAAAAAAATAATATTCTCTATGGATAAAACAAAGGAGAAGATATCAATGAGTTTCTCTTTCGTTGTCTTTTTAGCATTTTTATCCGGTAAATTTCATATATCATAAACATCCGATATGAAATTACATGCAAATATTTATTATAACAACATATTGGTTTGGTTTTGTAGTAATAACAGTTCAAAATGTTGAGGCAACACGTATATTACCTGAAGAAAATTCTCAAATCGTGTTGCAACATCAAGAAGCTCCGATGCATGTTGCGGAATCAAAAGATCTTCAATGCAGACCAGGGTGTCATGTGGGATGTACTTATCCCGTCACTGGGAAAAATTATTGTTTTTGTGTATGTTAATTTCCAGTTTTATATGTTTAATCAGAAAAATAAGAAACATTTTAACTAATAATAAAACTCATTTGAAATTTATTGCATGCAATAATTTTTACAATTGAAATCTGTATGGACAAGCTCACAAAAAATCTAAAAAACCACATACACAATGTACCGAAGATGATTAACTTTGTCTTGAACTCTTCTCAGTAAAAACATAGAAGAGTTTGGTTTTGATCATTCAATGGATAAATTTGATAATCCTTTGTCCAGAAGATACTTTTGGATCCAAAGATGATCATCATCTATAGAAAAGCGTATCATTCAATGTAAACGAGACTAAAATATACATATAATCACATTCTTTTCATGTTATTGAATCGTTTTCCCTAATTTTTTTTGAATATCTGGTTTACAAAAATAAAATCTGGTTTGCTTTTGTGTATACTAAATAGTTTGGCTATAGCTTTAGAGAATTATTATGTAGGAATAGAGAATTAAGTGGTGCAAATTTTACTGAATTTGGTTAAAGTGTTGTGTATATTT
>OVAP01000326.1:0-39695 GCA_900406295.1 Aurinia saxatilis | reverse complement strand
ATATATATATATCATAGTTACACAATCTCTATCTAATTATCATATTTACAATATGTCGAAACAAATCTCTCTACCTAAATTTTCTCTCATTTAATAATTTCCGATAATTTATAAAAAAAGGGGAGTAGAAATCAGAGTTTGGGATGTGTTCTAAGAAGTGATAAGCATATAGACCTTTTTGTTTATTTTGCTTTTCCGATATAGTTACCAAATATGGTGTGTTCTGATTGTCTGGGGATAAGTTGTAGAGTTGCATTGCGTGCAAGTAAGTCACTTGAAGTGATTGATGCAGTTGGGCAACTTTTGATATCANGGGAGGAGAAATCAAAGTTTGGGATGTGTTCTAAGAAGTGATAAGCATATAGACCTTTTTGTTTATCTTGCTTTTCCGATATAGTTACCAAATATGGTGTGTTCTGATTGTCTGGGGATAAGTTGTAGAGTTGCATTGCGTGCAAGTAAGTCACTTGAAGTGATTGATGCAGTTGGGCAACTTTTGATATCACTGATTTGAATCTGGACATCAAAATCTGAAACCCGTTAAACAATCACATGCATGTTTTCCTTTTAACGCCAAACTCATTTATTAACATTTTCCGTGCATATCTAATTATATTGGTAGTGTGACAAAAAAAAAAAAATTATATTAGTTGTAATCTTTTTCTTTTTGTCAAAATATTGGTAGTAATCTAAAAGAACTTGAGTCGTAGATGTTTAATTTTGCTCGATTTGGTCTTTTATTAATTTTATTTAAACATTTAGCTTTAACTTTAAGAATTTGAACACAACAAGGTGAAAATCAAATTGGAATATTTGAGTGTATTTTGTTTTTCCCATCCAGAAAACACAATCATAAATGATGAAAATGAAACACTTCTGTAATCAAACAGCTTATTTTAGTTTAGGTTTATAGAAAATCACCTAACAAATAAAAACAGTAATGAAAAACTAAATAACAATTAAACTTTCTTGGCAGCCATAAGAAGAAGGAAAAAAAAACAGAGAACAATTAAACGAAAAAGCATGTTATCATTTTTTAAACTAGATCGTTAAAGACATCCAGTTCGTACCAAATTGTGAGAGTAAATCATTTATCTAACTCCTTGAGTGAAAAATGTTGCTTTAAAGTTAATTTGACGTATCTTAATTTTTTTGTTGTTGCCTTAGGTAACCCGAAGAAAACAGAGCATCTTCTTGTACTTGAGGGTGCAAAAGAAAGACTTACATTGTTTCATGCAGATCTCTTGGAAGAAGGTTCTTTCGAACAAGCTATCAAAGGTTGTGATGCTGTCTTCCATACCGCGTCTCCAGTTTCATTTACTGCCACAGATCCCCAGGTTTGTTAACAACTTTAAATTTGTTGTTATAGACGGTAGACACAAGGTGTGTACTATAATTAACTATCACAGTCGATTCAGTGATTAAGATGTCTAAAGCAAATTTATTAAATTGTGTCTTTTTTTTTTATCAGACTGAGCTAATTGATACATGCATTGCTTTTGAGCTAATAGCATAGTCATTTCTACTGTTTTAAAGGTCTAAAGCAAATATATCAAAATGTGTCTTTTTATCAGACTGAGCTAATTGATCCAGCGGTAAAGGGTACTATTAACGTCCTTAATACATGCAAAAAAACTTCCTCTGTCAAAAGGGTCATTCTAACATCTTCCACGGCCGCGGTTCTTTTTTGCCAACCGCCTTTGGGACCAAACGACGTGGTGGACGAGACTTTCTTCTCTGATCCAAATTTATGCTTGGAGACAAAGGTCCTTAGATTTTCTTGTGAAACATATCGATTTCGAGGATCCAGCCTCCTAACACTTTTCAGTTTCTTCGTTAGATTTGGTATCGAGTCTCCAAGACTTTGGCAGAGAATGCAGCGTGGCAATTTGCCAAAGACAATGGAATTGATATGGTCGCGCTCAATCCAGGATATGTAATCGGACCACTTTTGCAACCAACTCTTAATTTTTCGGCAGGGCTTATTGTGGACATGGTAAATGGTAAGAACCCTATCAACAAAAGATACTACAGGTTTGTGGACGTGAGAGATGTTGCCTTGGCTCATATCAAAGCATTGGAGACTCCTTCAGCCAATGGCAGATACATCATTGATGGTCCAAGTATGGCCATAAACGAAATTAAAGATATATTGCGCGAGTTATTTCCAGATTTGTGTCTTCCTGATACGTGAGTTCTCTCCTCCTTCATCTCTACTTATAATCATAAGTCCATACATTAAATTGAAAATAATTAAAAACATCTTTATTTTTCTTTAGCTATAAAGAAAGTGAGATGAATGAAATAAATTACAAAATGTGTTTGGAGAAAGCGAAGAGTTTGGGAGTTGAGTTCACTCCTATAAAATCAAGCCTTAAAGACACTGTTATTAGCCTCAAGGAGAAATCCTTTTTATGATCGTGTTCATATATTTACTATTACTGTGGATTTTCGTATTATTTGAGAGATTTAAGTTGTGGACAGTGGAGACTGTTTAAATTATATTGATGTCAAAGCATCTTATAATAATAATAGCTATTTTTTTGGCTTATAATTTGGACCAATTTTTTTCAAAATTTTGGATAAATTATATAATTTAGCAAAATCAGTTAGCTTCGTATATTGTAATTTGAACATTTTCTATTAAGTCAACTGCATGCATGCGACAATATCGTCCCATNCTTTGGATAAACTATATAATTTAGCAAAATCAGTTAGCTTCGTATATTGTAATTTGAAAATTTTATATTAAGTCAACTGCATGCATGCGACTAAATCGTCCCATATTATAACCTTTCCACACAAAAAAACAAAAAAAAACAAAAACCACAAATGTTTTGTAAGGCGGAGACGAAGAGATTATGATATTGTAGTGTTGTCATACGTGGACTAAGAAGAGGTGAGGTTGCGTGTAATATATGCCACACTTTATCATAAAAGTCTATATAAAGATGCAACGGTGTTTCTCATTTTAAGACTAAAAGCCAAACTCACCAATCATGTATACTTATCACTAATCAGATAAAGTGTAAGAGCGATGGACGGTGGAGGAAAGGTGGTTTGTGTCACCGGAGCTTCCGGTTACATAGCTTCTTGGATTGTTAAGCTTTTGCTCCTCCGTGGCTACACCGTCAAGGCCACTGTTCGAGATCCAAGTTTGTTCTCTCCTCCTCTCTTTTTTCTTTCTTCTCTTTAATTTTACCTTAGACAAACTTTAAAGATTAAAGTGATTAATGAATTATTTAGTCTAAGCAGAAACTAAGTCTGGAAGGATTTTGTAGGCAGGATTTTGAATTTTGTTCTGTTCAAAACTAAGGCAACTATGGGGGTTGTTGTTCTAGGTCTATTTGACTTCTCTGAGTTGGTTTGCTGCAATGTATCTAAGTCTTTTTGGTTGGGGCCAGCTTTATTCTTTTAGCTTAATATGGAGACTATAACATAAACCCTTTTTTGTTTTTTGTAACATAAACTTCATCATCATATAATAATAGAGATTAACATTTATTTATCACATTTTAGAACTATTCGACCAGAATATATTGTCTAGTGATATGTTTTTAGTGCGATCCATGTATCACCACCTTATTTAAAAGGTCTCATCGACTAACAATACTAATGATATCTACTCATACCTGACAAACTTAAAGTACATAATTATTCACACACAATCCCGGTTTAATGAAAGAAGAAT
Source organism: Aurinia saxatilis (assembly GCA_900406295.1). Taxonomy (NCBI): domain Eukaryota; kingdom Viridiplantae; phylum Streptophyta; class Magnoliopsida; order Brassicales; family Brassicaceae; genus Aurinia; species Aurinia saxatilis. The sequence goes on along the minus strand of OVAP01000326.1, from coordinate 36,004 downwards.
AGAATAGAACTAGTTAAAGAAGAATTTTTATCTTCTAATTATCTTAAAATGCACTTTGACCTATATATGTGTTTTCTCCAGATGATCAAAAGAAAACAGAACATCTTCTTGCACTTGACGGTGCAAAAGAAAGACTCAAATTATTTAAAGCAGATCTTTTAGAAGAAGGTTCTTTCGATCACACAATTGATGGATGTGATGCCGTCTTCCACACAGCTTCACCGGTTATGCTCAGTCCTGCTGATCCTCAGGTTTGTCAACACAATCTTTACTAACATACTTGTTTGGTTGCTGTTAGGAACTTCACATCTGAAAATAGAAAGGCCTAGATAAGGGATATAAATGACATGAGCCCAATAGTAATCAGTTAATGATTTTGAGTTGGAAACCATGAGACTTAATTATTACTCTGGATTTTGTAGGCTGAGCTGATTGAACCAGCCGTCAAGGGCACCATCAACATCTTAAAAACATGCACTAAAGTGTCTTCTGTCAAGAGGGTCATCATAACATCGTCCATGGCCACCGTTCTTTCTCCTAAGCCCCCTTTGGGACCAGACGACGTAGTAGATGAATCCACCTTCTCTGATCCAAGTGTTTGTGAGGAGAAAAAGGTCTTTTATATTGTATATTTTGACATATCAACAACAAGTTAGTGAGAACTTGCATTATTGCTTACCTTTTTTATATTTCTTATCCAGCAATGGTATGTGCTCTCGAAGACTTTGGCCGAAGAAGCAGCATGGAAGTTTGCCAAGGCTAACAAGATTGACTTGATTGTAATGAATCCAGCACTAGTTATTGGACCAATCTTGCAGCCAACACTTAATTTCTCGGTAGATGTGATTGTAGAATTAATGAACGGTAAGAACCTTTTCAACAGGAGGTACCATAGGTTTGTGGACGTGAGAGATGTTGCTATGGCTCATATCAAGGCTCTCGAGACTCCATCAGCCAATGGCAGATATATCATTGATGGTCCGATTGTGACAACAGAGGACGTTGAAAAAGTTTTACGCGAATTAATTCCTGATTTGTGCATTGCTAAGTGAGTTTTCTTTTCTTTGTCATTTATGTATATAAGTTTTAATTATGTTTTGATTCTACAAAAAAAACCTAAATTAATTTATTTATTTTCCAGGGGTGATGAGGCTGGTATATATGCAGTGAATTACAAGGTGAATGTGGAGAAAGTGAAAAGTTTGGGAATTGAGTTCACTCCCACTGAAACAAGCCTTAGAGACACTGTTCTTAGTATCAAGGAGAAACGTTTTGTGTGATTCTCCTAATTGACCTTTTCCTTTACATGTTATTGAACCTATACAATTCACAAATAATAAGTAGTGACATCTTCTTACAAAGTTCGGTTCAATTTTTGTTTGGCTTATTTCTAAATCAGGAAACACAGTTGGAAAAATAGTATTACTCTCTAACTGTTTTTAAGAAATCTACAAGAAAACTCTACCAATATTTTATTTAGTTACTTATGTTAAAATAATTAATTTAAAAGTTGTAAGTGAAAGAAAAATCATAAATGAAAAGTGTAAATGAGTAAATATTTTTGTATATTTATTTACAACGAACAATTTTTGTGTGTGTATAATATTGATTATTAGATAGTAATTGTATTAAATCTCATAATGCTATTGTTGTCATTAAGCCTTTTTTTATTTGAATTCAAAAGTCAAAGATCTCAAAATTAATTAGAGTTGTATACAGAAGATCACGAAAATGTGACACACTAAAGTATATGCCAAAAGAGGTAATTAATATTATGGTGTTTCGAGAAAATTAATTAATATAAGATATTGAATCTGAATAAAAAACCACATACTAATTGGACACTTCCCCTTCTTACATTTGCGTTAGAAAAGAGAAGAAAAATGAACAGCGAAGGAAAAGTGGTCTGCGTCACTGGAGCTTCTGGTTATATAGGATCTTGGATTGTCAAGCTTTTGCTCGAACGTGGTTACACCGTCAGGGCTACTGTTCGAGACCCAAGTTTGTTCCCAATTGTCTCTCTTTCTTGATCTACATATCATTATTATACAATATGCAGAAAGAATATATATAGGTGGTACATCTATATCATAGTTAAAGTGAAAAGAAAAATAATTAAAGAAGCATTCATCATTACCTTGAAGTGCATATATGTATCTTTTTCCAGGTGATCAAAAGAAAACAAACCATCTTCTTGCACTTGATGGTGCAAAAGAAAAACTTAAATTATTCAAAGCAAATCTATTAGAAGAAGGCTCTTTCGAGCAGGCAATTGATGGATGTGATGCTGTATTCCACACGGCTTCGCCGGTTACACTCACTATTGCTGATCCTCAGGTTCGTCGAAATGTCACATTGTTCTGACCAACACAACCCTTATTAATTTACGGCCCCAATATGAGACTAGAGAGGACATGACAATAATAAATAAATGACATGAATTTTTAATCCAACCATATACAATTCATTTTGATTTGATAAACTCATAAAACTAAATTGTTACTCTGGATTTTGTAGGCTGGGCTGATCGAACCAGCAGTCAAGGGTACTTTAAACGTCCTAAAGACTTGTACCAAAGTGACTTCTGTCAAGAGGGTCATCGTAACATCGTCCATGGCCGCGGTTATTGCTCAGGAGTCCCCCTTTGGACCAAACGATGTAGTAGATGAAAACACATTTTCTGACCCTAAATTCTGTGAAGAGAAAAAGGTCTTTTTAGATAGTGATATAACACATCAATGAGTCCATGAGAACTCCCATTACAATTCTTTCTTTTTCATTTTTTCATATCTTCAGCAATGGTATGCACTCTCGAAGACTTTAGCTGAAAATGAAGCATGGCGGTTTGCTAAGGCCAACAAGATCGACTTGGTCGCAATGAATCCAGGANATTTTCTTCTTCGTCGTAACGGATGACTGGGGTTCTCTTCTTCACTGATTCATCTTGATAGTAAGATATGTAGTTTGATTGTTGTATCATAGGTTCGTTGACGTGAGAGATGTTGCTCTAGCTCATGTCAAGGCACTTGAGACTCCATCGGCCAATGGCAGATATATCATTAATGGTCCGATTGTGACAACAGACGACATTGAAAAAGTTGGCGCGAATTTTTTCCTGATTTGTGCATTGCTAATAAGTGAGCTTTCTGTTCTTGATCATTTATTTATAAATCATAACCATGTTTCAATTCTACAAACCTAACAAAAAAATTATTTATTGATTTTTAGGGGTGAAGAAACTGGTACATTTTCAAATTCTTACAAAGTGAGTGTAGAGAAAGTGAAAAGTTTGNTAACTATTGACCTATGCACTTCATGACAATTGTTTGGATTTATCAAGTCTTTAAATTTAATATCTCAGTCTTTGATTAATAAAGAGTATGCTAAAAAATTATGTTATGAGTTGTTTTGAAAGGCCATAATTCTAATCAAATTAGGAATCATATAATCTATGCAATAATTTTTCATAACACCATGTCTTAAGTCATTAACTTTATGATAGAGTTATTTTAAAAATTTTGACTAATAATTTTAGAGTGCTAACATTTTAGAATCTCTAATAATCCAAAAACTAATTGTACCAACTATATCTCATTATAAACTAATAAAGCCAACCACACCAANNNCTAATATAGATAAAGTAAAGAGAGATGAACGGTGGAGGAAAGGTGGTCTGTGTCACCGGAGCTTCTGGTTACATAGCTTCTTGGATTGTTAAACTTTTGCTCCTCCGTGGCTACACTGTCAGGGGCACCGTTCGAGACCCAAGTTTGTTCTCTCATCCTCCTATCTCTCTTTTTTTTCTTTCTCCTTAGATATATTTTATGGATGAAAGTGATAAAGATGATTTCAAGATGAACTATATAAATTATAATCTAAGCAAAAAATCAAAGAGAAGAAATCTGTGGCACCATTAAGAATTGGCCAAACAAAAAAGAGACAGTTAAATCGAAACCAGATTGGATCCTGAAAAGAAAGGAGAAAACTGATAGCACAAAAATACAAAAGTGATATTTCTCTATTTCCCCTCTCTGTTTTCTTTAGCCTTTTGTCTTAATACTCTGTTTCCTCTTGGTTATTGACAAAAGTTGCTTAATGGTGTTTTTAAAAAAAATTGGCTGAATTGAGAATTAATAATAAAGATATAAGTAAAAAAAATAGTTTGTGATATTTTAAGTTTACAATGTTTTATTTTTATAATTATGTTGATTGATATATTATTAGTTTTGATAATTGTTTTTTGTAATTTCTTTATTAGTTTGTGTGGTTATTACACAAATATTATGGTTAAATTTTGTTGAAAAAATAAAAACTGAATATATCGATGAAATACATTAGATTTGTGAGATAATTTAGAGAAATGAAAAATTAGAGAAGCGTTCATCTTACTTACCTTGGAGTGTACTTTAACATATACTCCAGATGCTCAAAAGAAAACAGAACATCTTTTTGCACTCGATGGTGCGGAAGAAAGGCTCAAATTATTCAAAGCAAATCTATTAGAAAAAGGTTCTTTCGAGCATGCAATTGATGGATGCGATGCTGTCTTCCACACAGCTTCACCGGTTTCATTCACTGCCAATGATCCTCAGGTTCGTTATATATCACTTTGTTCTGACCACCATTATCGTTACTAATTTACATAATTGATTTACCGTTAATAATCCTACATTCGAATTTTAAGAGGATTTAAAATATTACATTAATAGATTGAGTTAATCCGGTCATACATTTTGCTTTGAGTTGTAAATCCATGAAACTTAATATCTGCTCTGAATTTTGCAGACCGAGATGATTGAACCAGCAGTAAAAGGGACTATTAATGTCCTAGAAACGTGCACTAAAGTGTCTACTGTCAAGAGGGTCATATTAACATCGTCCATGTCTGCAGTTCTTTCTCCTAAGTCCCCCTTAGGACCAAATGACTTAGTAGACGAAACCACCTTCTCTGATCCAAGTGTTTGTGAGGCACAAAAGGTCTTTTTAGTTATATTGTATTTTTGACACATGACAAAGTTAATGAGAGCTCGCATTATTTCTTACCTTTTATTTTTCCAATCCAGCGATGGTATGTAGTCGCGAAGACTTTGNGCAAAAGGTCTTTAAGTTATATTGTATTTTTGACATATGACAAAGTTAATGAGAGCTCGCATTATTACTTACCTTTTATTTTTCCAATCCAGCGATGGTATGTAGTCGCGAAGACTTTGGCTGAAGATGCAGCATGGCGGTTTTCCAATGCCAACAAGATTGACTTGATTGTAATGAATCCAGGACTAGTTATCGGGCCAATCCTGCAGCCAACTCCTAGTTTCTCGGTAAATGTAATTGCTGGTTTTATTAACGGCAAGAACATTTTTAATAGAAGATATCATAGGTTCGTGGATGTGCGAGATGTTGCTCTAGCTCATGTCAAGGCCCTCGAGACTCCATCAGCTAATGGTAGATATATCATTGATGGACCGATTATTACAACAGGGGAAATTGAAAAAGTTTTGAACGAATTCTTTCCTGATTTGTCCATTGCTAAGTAAGTTTTACATCTTTATCATTTAATTTAAATTTCATAGTCATGTTTTTATTCTACAAACGTAGCAAAACTTTTTAAAATTATTTTTAGGGGTGAAGAGACTGGAATATATTCAGTGAATTACAAAGTGAGCGTAGAGAAAGTGAAAAGTTTGGGAATTGAGTTCATTCCTACAGAAGCAAGCCTTAGAGACACTGTTCTTAATCTTAAGGAGAAATGTCTTGTGTAATTTTTATTTTTATTTTTATAGCAACCATGTCTTGTGTAATTTTTATTTCATTTTCGTATTTTCTGTTAATTGCACTATTGAGCTATTCAGTCTGCTGAGAATGTATGTTATGAGTTATTTTGAGACCATAAACTCTGTTTATATGTGACCCCAAAAAAACAGAAATATCTCTATTTATAATCCCACTAAAGGCACTAACATATGTCTTGAGTAATTCATTTATTTTACAGTGATCACTTCTGTTTCATAATTTAAACCTTAACTTATAAATTTAGTTCTAACACAATGATCCCAAAATATTGACTTGTGTTTATTATATTAATTTAAATTTCAAAATTCAAAGATATCAAAACATATAGTTATATATAGAAGATTACTAAAAGTGACACGGGTCAAAGTATGATATTATTGTCTTAACATTTATGTCAACACATTTCTTAAAACTTCCTTAACATTGTCTTAATATTATTTTAACATTGTCTTTATATGCAAAATTATATATATATATATATTTGTTTGAAACTACATTTTTTGTATAATATTGATTACTGCTTTTATTTCCTTAGACACTAAATTTATTGTATGACATACAAACAAAAATCATTAGATAGGAAGTATATTTATTCCCAAATGTATAGTTTTATAGATGTTCTTTCTTTTTTTTTCACTTCAAACGTCCAAAGTCAAGGATCTCAAATGAGATCATTTTTGTGGTGTTTTGAGAAGATTAATTAATTTTAAGATATTGACTTTAAATTGAGGAAATAAAAAATTTATTTAAAATATTTCCTTAGAGGTATTTGACCAAATATATAAAACCACATACTACTTGAACACTACAATCCTTACCATTGCTTTAGAATAGAAGAAAGATGAACGGCGAAGGAAAGGTGGTTTGTGTCACCGGAGCCTCCGGTTACATAGCTTCTTGGATTGTTAAGCTTTCGCTCCTCCGTGGCTACACCGTCAGGGCCACCGTTCGAGACCCAAGTTTGTTCCTAATGATCTCTCTCTTTTTTTTAATCAAAATAACAATTTTTTACAATATGTAGAAAGATATAGATATAAATCATAAATTGATTTGAACAAAAAGAAAAAGAAAAATCATAGGTCGTTTTCCCTCAAACGTATAATTATATGTTCGTTTTTATTTGGCCTATAGAAAAATTTTCATGCTTTAAATTCATTCTAGTGGTTAGTTGGCTATTAGATGATGATATTCACCCAGATATTGGTCGTATGGTGATAAAAGTTCTGATTATCCTCTAATTACCACACACACAAAAAGAAAAACATTTCATCTTAAGCTGCATTTTGACAAATATATTTGTTCCGGATGATAAAACTTGAACTGCATTTTGAGAAATATGTGTGTTCTCTCCAGATGATCAAAAGAAAACGGAACATCTTCTTGCACTTGATGGCGCAAAAGAAAGACTCAAATTGTTTAAAGCAGATCTTGTAGAAGAAGGTTCTTTTGAGCATGCAATTGACGGATGTGATGCTGTCTTCCACACCGCTTCACCGGTTTTACACACTCCTCCTAATCCTCAGGTTTGTCAACGATATCACTTNCAAAGCAGATCTTGTAGAAGAAGGTTCTTTTGAGCATGCAATTGACGGATGTGATGTTGTCTTCCACACCGCTTCACCGGTTTTACACACTCCTCCTAATCCTCAGGTTTGTCAACGATATCACTTGGTGACGACCAACATAATTCTTACTTGATTAATGATTTACAATAAGTAACCCCACCTATGAAATTAAAGAGGATCTAAAACAATATATAAATCCATTCATAGGAAATGATTTTTAGTTAGACACCAATGAAATTTAATGGTTATTATGGATTTTACAGGCTGAGCTGATTGAACCAGCCGTCAAGGGCACTATTAACGTCCTAAAGACTTGTGCTAATGTGTCTTCTGTCAAGAGGGTCATCATAACATCGTCCATGGCTGCAGTTATTGTTCGTGGAACCCGCTTTGGACCAAACGACTTGGTAGATGAAACCACTTTCGCAGATTCAAGTTATTGTGAAGAGAAACAGGTATTTACATAGTGGTATAACACATAAGAGTTCATGAGAATTCGCCTTATAATTCTGACTTTTAATTCCCTTTTTTTAGATTTGGTATGCACTCTCGAAGACTTTAGCCGAAGATGCAGCATGGCAGTTTGCCAAGGCCAACAATATCGACTTGATCGTAATGCATCCAGGACTTGTGATTGGACCAATCTTGCAGCCAACTCTTAATTTCTCTGTAGACGTGGTTTTGGGTCTTACAAAAGGTAAGGATCCTTTTGGTACTAAATATTATAGGATTGTGGACGTGAGAGATGTTGCACTCGCTCATATCAAAGCATTCGAGACTCCATCAGCCAATGGTAGATATCTTATTGATGGTCCGGTTGCAACCAATATAAAAGACATTGAGAAAGTTCTGCGCGAATTCTTTCCCTATTTGTGCATTACAGATGANTTGCGCGAATTCTTTCCCGATTTGTGCATTACAGATGAGTGAGTCTTCTTGTCTTTATCATTTTTGTATATGTCATAACCATGTTTCGATTCCAACAAGTGTAACAACACCTTTTTTTCTTTCTTAGGGGTGAAGACGCTGGAACTTTTTCTGTGACTTACAATGTGAGTGTGGAGAAAGTGAAGAGTTTGGGAATTGAGTTCATTCCAGTNTGTGAGTGTGGAGAAAGTGAAGAGTTTGGGAATTGAGTTCATTCCAGTAGAAACAAGCCTTAGAGACACTGTTATGAGTCTCAAGGAGAATGGCCTTTTGTAATTCTCTTTTTTGTTTTTTTTTTTTTTTTTGTACTTTTTATTGATTGCACCATCGAACTATGCATTTCATAAATTAGTATGTACTCTTACTAGTTTTTCATTGTACATATTCTTACTTGTTAACTTCTTCTTTCTTGGAGCATCCATCCACTTACTAATAATTTAAATTTTGAAACCAGCATGAATCTTATAATTATGATCCTGACTAACATCGTTATGGAACATATAGTACATTGCTATCACCGTTTGGTTATTCCATCTTTGATAATATTTTGAAGTAAAATGAATATTTTCATCTCCAAATACTTTTATTACTTCAAAATATTATCAAAGATGGAAATTAATTACCAAAAGAAAATTTCATTTTTTTTTATCTAACTCCATATAACTTCTTAGAAACTTTTGAAAAGGAAATATCTTTTTTAATGAAAACAGATTTTTTTTTTAAAGTATCCGTAACCAAAAATTGTTTGCCCAAAAAATGAAGCTTTCACTTTTAAATACCTTAATTACAAAATAGTGTCAGGATCTAAATAAACTTTAGAACATCGTCATGATTAATTCTCCAACATGTCATTAGATAGTAATTATACTGATTCTCAAATTTACAGACTTTTATAGATTTTTCTTTAATTCAAAAGCTAGAAGTCAAATATCTCAAAATTAATTAGAAGATTACATTTAATGACATACGTCAAAGTATTAATGCCAAATGTGGTACTCTAGTGGTGTTTTTGAGAAAAATAATTAATTTAAGATATTGACTTTGAATACAGGAAAATAATGTTTTATGTTTGTTGATAACAAAAAGAAGATGTATACTATTTTAACAACAACAACAACAACAAAAATCTAGATCCTATAGATTTTTTCTTAATCAGAAGTTATAAGTCAAAGATTTCAAAATTAATTAGCAGATTACTAAAAGTGACACAAGTCAAAAATTTAATGCCAAATGGTAAATATTGTTTTCTGTTTGTTGATAAACAAGAAAAAAATGTTTTCTATTTAAACTATTTCCTCATAGACCAGATATATAAAAATCGTCTGCTACTTGAACACTACCAACCTTACATTTTTTATTTTTTTTTGAAATTTTACCAACCTTACATTTGCGTTAGAAGAGAAGAAAGATGAACGGCGAAGGAAAGGTTATCTGCGTCACGGGAGCTTCTGGTTACATAGCTTCTTGGATTGTTAAGCTTTCGCTTCAACGTGGCTATACTGTCAGGGGCACTGTTAGAGACCCAGGTTTTTTATCCTCATTTATCTACATATAATTTTCTTAAAGTATGTATAGAAAGATATAGATATAGGTGGGACTCTATGTCATAGCCAAAGTGAAAGAAAAATAACTAAAGAAGGACCTTGAATAGCATTTTGACATATACAATATGTATTTTTGTGTAGAGGATCAAAAGAAAACGGAGCATCTTCTTGCCCTTGACGGTGCAAAAGAAAGACTCAAGTTATTCAAAGCAAATCTTTTAGAAGAAGGTTCGTTCAAGCATGCAATTGATGGATGTGATGCTGTATTCCACACGGCTTCGCCGGTTACACTCACTGCCGTTGATCCTCAGGTTCATCAACATTAATATCAAACAATTCCATTTAAAATTAGTAATCCTAGCTACGAAACTAGAGNCAGGCTGAGCTAATCGAACCAGCCGTCAAGGGTACTTTAAACGTGCTAAAGACTTGCTCTAAAGTGTCTTCTGTTAAGAGGGTCATCCTAACATCATCCATGGCCGCAGTTCTTGCTCGTAATCCCCCTGTTGGACCAAACGACTTAGTAGATGAAACCACCTTCTCAAATCCAAAATTTTGTGAAGAGAATAAGGTATTTAAATAATGTTATAACTCATCAATGAGTTCATGAGAACTCCTATTATAATTCTTATACTTTTTGTATTTATGTTTTCAGCAATGGTATGCACTCTCAAAGACTTTGGCCGAAGATGAAGCATGGAAGTTTGCTAAGGCCAATGAGATTGATTTGGTCGTAATGAATCCAGGACTTGTGATTGGACCAACCTTGCAGCCAGCTCGTACTTTCTCAGTAGATGTGGTTGTGGAGCTTACAAAAGGTAATGATCCTTTTAAAAGTAAATGTTATAGGTTTGTGGACGTGAGAGATGTTGCTATGGCTCATATCAAGGCATTCGAGACTCCATCAGCCAATGGTAGATATATCATTGATGGTCCGGTTGTGACAACTAAGGACATTGAGAAAGCTTTGCGCGAGTTCTATCCTGATTTGTGCTTTGCTGATGATAAGTGAGTTATCTTTGCTTATATCATTAATTATTTATAAGTTCTACACATTAACAATATATATATATTTTTTAAGTAGGAATGATGAAGACATTGGACTGAATTTAGCGACATACAAAGTGAGTGTGGAGAAACTGAAAAGTTTGGGAATTGAGTTCACTCCAGCAGAAACAAGCCTTAAAGACACTGTTCGGAGTCTCAAGGAGAAATGTCTTGTGTGATCCTCTTTATTAGTTGTTTCGTACTTTTTCTTGATCGAACTATTGATCTATGCATTTCATAAAAGAGAATTTATAAGTACTATTGCTAGTTCTAGCTAGTAATAATTAGTTCTTAGTTTCGGTTTGATGTTATCTTCTTTGGTTGGGTGACTGTTTCTGGTTTTGTAAGGATATTGGGCCATAAACATTGAGACAAAAAAAAAAAAAAAAAAATTGTTGTTAGTATTAATTTTTTGTTTTTCCTTTAAACATTTTTCTTCTAGCCTTTTTCTTTTTCCTAGCATCCATCGTCTTACTAGTTATTTATTTCTTTAAAATAGCATAAATCTTAAAACTATGATTACCCTAACATACACAATCCTTATAAATATTTTCAGACGATTTGTTCCAATATTTGCGTAAAATTACTAAAAAGTGATATAATTAATAAAAATTGTAAGAAACTTATGTAGAGATACAATACAAAATGTTGCCAAAAAGAATCGTGTTACGTATGTGAGTAGTATGCTTATAAATTTTATAGGTGTCAAACTGTCAATTGACCCCATAACCGAGCACTTGCCTCCATCACCGATGCAACTCTAAATAGGAAGATGAGAAATGTTGTTGCATAAATTCATTATAACTGAGAAGCCAAAGTTGCAAACGTCATGAACGGTGGAGGAAAGGTGGTTTGTGTCACAGGAGCTTCCGGTTACATAGGTTCTTGGATTGTTAAACTTTTGCTCCTTCGTGGCTATACCGTCAGGGCCGCGGTTCGAAACCCAAGTTTGTTCATTCTTCTCTCTTTCTCTTTATTTTATTTTTTTCGACAAAGTAGTTTTTATTTTTATTTTTGGGTAACCAGCTAGGAAGTCTTTTTAGCTATTGTCACATAGTTCTATATTTCCTTTATTATATAGAGAAATTTTATAATGAAAAAAGAACTAGGTAATTGAACAATACATATAACCTAGGGATGTGTGTTTAGTGATCACCGAATTTCAGTTNTAACCTAGGGATATGTGTTTAGTGATCACCGAATTTCAGTTTCGCATAATGCATGGCTTTGTACATTTTTTAGTGATTGCATATTATCTTGTGATGCAAATGGATATGTGCGTGTGTGTTTATNACCTAGGGATGTGTGTTTAGTGATCACCGAATTTCAGTTTCGCATAATGCATGGCTTTGTACATTTTTTAGTGATTGCATATTATCTTGTGATGCAAATGGATATGTGCGTGTGTGTTTATAGGGGATGCAAAGAAAACAGAACACCTCCTTGCATTAGAAGGCGCAAATGAACGACTCAAAATGTTCAAAGGAAATCTTTTAGAAGAAGGTTCTTTCGAGCAAGCAATTGATGGATGTGAGGGAGTCTTCCACACAGCTTCACCAGTTACACCTAATGTTACAGATCATCAGGTTTGTTTGCGGTATATTTCACTTTTCCTCCAACAAAGCAATTCATATTGAGTTTGTTTACATGTCTACAGACTGAACTAATCGATCCTGCCGTGAAAGGTACTATAGATGTTCTTAAAACTTGCACTAAAGTGTCCTCGGTTAAGAGGGTCATCGTAACATCGTCCATGGCTGCGGTTGTTGCTCGTGTGCCTCCCTTGGGGCCAAATGATTTAGTAGACGAGAGTTGCTTCTCTGATCCAAGTGCTTGCATTGAGACAAAGGTCAACGGATTTTTTTTACTTAGCATTGATCAAGTTGATTACAACTCTTAAATTTTTTGTGTGATTTCTCCAGAAATGGTATACACTCTCAAAGACTTTGGCCGAGAATGCAGCATGGCGATTCGCAAAGGAAAACGGAATTGACATGGTCGTAATAAATCCTGGACTTGTTGTTGGACCACTCTTACAACCAACGCTGAATTTTTCAGTAAGTGTGATTGTTGATCTTATAAAAGGTAAGAACTATTTCCCGCAAATGAGTTGTAGGCTTGTAGACGTGAGAGATGTTGCACTCGCTCATATCAAAGCATTCGAGACTCCTTCGGCCAGTGGTAGATACCTCATCGAGGGTCCGATTATGACACTAAATGACATTACAAAGATTTTGCGCGAGTTCTTTCCTGACATGACTCTTGTTAACAATAACAAGTGAGTTTCACTTACCATCATTTTGATTTATTAACCTGTATACTTAACTAAAATATGCTTTCGAATTTATTTTAAGGAATTAAGCCACTGAGTTATATTCAGTTGTTATGAAGCTCTGTTTGGAGAAAGTGAAGAGTTTGGGAGTTCAGTTCACTCCTCAAGAGACAAGCCTTAAAGACACTATCCTTAGTCTCACAGAGAAATCTCTTCTGTGACTATCTTTATTGACATTATGCCCCTTTCAATTGTATCACTGATCAATGCATCTCCTAAAAATACATAAATAAACTAGTCCTCGTTTATTTCAAGAATCACACCACGACCATTATGCACTGGATATTTGCAAAATCCAGCAATTAAATCCATAACCATATTATGTCACAGTGATCCATTATGGCCATATAGCCGCATGACCATTTAAGTAGCAACATACAAACTTCTCCCCTGTAATTTTATTCATTTCTAAACATTCTCAATCCGGAATTCAAAAGCACCTAAGCAAATAAAATCGATTCTACATCGAGTCAAATAGAACTAGATTGCAGCGGATGTACTGATCTTGCTGCATTGTGAAGCCTACTTTCGCACTCAGACTACATTTTTGTGTATCTCATACCCATTTTCTATCGAGCATTTTCAGTTACATTACAGCTTCATAAACAAGAATCACAACACAACCACTAACTTAACCAAATCCAGCCAACCAGCTTCACAAAGAGTAACCAAGATTTTCACAAATCAAATACTTTACGTTCCTACACATAGTAAACAATCACAAAAAACGATCAATTTAAACAACCTCCATTGATACATGATCATTTAGAACCATCACCACCACCTTCTTGCTTAACCTTAGCAAATTGCACACCCTGACTCTGTTGCTTCTCACTCCCTCCACCACCACCACCACCACCATCATTGTTGCTTTTGTTCTGACTCTCTTTCTCACCATTAACCAACACCTTGGGCTTAATTTCAACAACAGCAGAAAGAGCTTCTTTAACCTTAGTAGACCTAACCTTCTCCTTACCGTCAAACACAACAACCTCCTCAAGTTGCTCACGAGCTCTCTTTCTAGCCAAANTCAAACACAACAACCTCCTCAAGTTGCTCACGAGCTCTCTTTCTAGCCAAAGCAGCTTCCCTTCCTTTCCTATCACAATCCCCTTTCGCAAACCCCACCGCCTTATTCATCGACGCCATCGCAATCTTCGCCGCGCAATAAAACACCTCAGACAAGGGCTCGTCCACACACCGAGCTCCGTTGGGTCCTATAATCGGACGGAAGAAGCAGAATGTGTCAGGGTCTTTACACGGTGGACACAGGAAATTCTCTCTTTCCGATTTGGAATCTGCGGCGAGGCATTGCGTGTGTGTCATGGATGTGCATTTTGAACAGAGGATGCGACGAGAAGCGTGGGGAGCTTGATCGAAGTAGAAGAAACAAACGGGGCAGAAGGAGGAAGGGTGGTTACGGAGAACGCAGTGTGTGCAGAAGGATCTTAGTGTGGCGCGGAAACGGACGGTGTGGATTAGCCATGTTTCTTTCTCTTTGCTTCCGCAGTCGCTGCATGTATCCGGGAATACTAATGCGTCGGCGAGTGATGATGAAGTTGAGGAAGGAAGATTCATTTTTGATNAGTGATGATGAAGTTGAGGAAGGAAGATTCATTTTTGATTTGGGGGAATTTTCTAGGGTTTCCAGGATCCTTTCTCTTGAGGAAGAACGGCATTGTCGATGTTGTGAATTGGGCTTAATTAAATGGGCCGTCTTGTGAATTGGGCTTATGTTTGAATATATGTTATGACAAGTCTTTAGCTGTTGTTGNTTTGGGGGAATTTTCTAGGGTTTCCAGGATCCTTTCTCTTGAGGAAGAACGGTATTGTCGATGTTGTGAATTGGGCTTGATTAAATGGGCCGTGTTGTGAATTGGGCTTATGTTTGAATATATGTTATGACAAGTCTTTAGCTGTTGAGCACTTGATTCTTGCTATGAGTGATCAGTTTATTGTGTGGTTTTAGTTTTTGTTTTTTTGAAATTGCACGTAACCTGCTCGATGAAATGACTCAGTGAGACATTCTTAACATTGTGATAGTTTTTTTCATGCTTCTGATGCATTTTTGTTTAGAGCGTGTTTTGAGTAATGAGAGTATGTTTTTGAGGTTGAATTGGTTGACAGAAAAGAAGTTTTTTTTTAATTTTATTTGTGTAGTCTGGTCAGTTCTTAAATTTGAGTGCTCCCTTCTGGACAGGTTGGTTTTTTGAACGTGGGATAATTGGAGCTTATTGGTTTGTCGTCATTGCGGATGAGATGGCGTTGAGACAGCTAATTGGGATGGTCAGAAGGAGTGCTGATGACTTCTCTGTTGGTGAAATAGTGTTCTTAGTGAGCAGCGATCTGTGTCTATGTTTGTGTTGCAGATTTTTTATTAATTAGTACATTTCATTAATTATACAATTCACTGTGTCCTTATGAATGTTTTATCAGTGTGAGTAGTGGAAAAATGGCGTCTACATTCACTGCCACGTCTTCACTTGGTGCCTTGCTCCAAGTGCACACAAGTTGTCTTCTTCGGCTTCTGTATCTTCAAGCTCATTCGGAAGGAGACAGAATGTGTGCCCGAGAAGATCCCGTCCTGTGATTGTATGTGCAGCTAAGGAGATGCATTTCAACAAAGATGGGAGTACCATAAAGAAACTTCAAGTGAGATTGTGCATTAGTGGATTTCTTTCTCTGTGGAAATGATTAGGATTCGTTTCTTATTTTGTTTCTTCTGAATGCTTTGTTGTTATTAGACCGGAGTTAACAAGCTAGCCGACCTTGTCAGAAGGAGAGCTGATGACAGCTAATTGGAAAGCTTCTGCCATTTTCACTGTAGACGGAGCTCTCTGCTTCTGGGTTCTTTGCAGACTAATTTACTGGTTAGTTGTTCTATTCTTCCATCTAAGCGCTTTGAGGTTTTGATACTTGCTAGAAGAAAGTAATTCTACTTGTGAAATAATGTTTATGGATATATGAAAATGGATTATATAAACGTTCCAACCACTAACTGAAAGGAAAACATCAAACATTAAAATAAAAGCCACCCACAATAACAGTGATCAGATTGACTTGTTCCCTATGAAACTAAACAATCGCAGAATCCCCAGACAAAGTCATTAAGACAGCAAAGAATGAATATACGTCTGCAAATTTTTCTTCTGATATTAATTGTTAGAATCTTTAGTGGATTGACAAATACAGGTCCATATTATTCATAAAAGACCAAGCTCGCTTTGCTACTTCAACGTATCTGATGCTACTTTCTATGTTATTTGCTCTATGTTCTTTAGTTTCATAGTTTGTTGTCTGGTTTCCTTCTTCTCTTTGCTTTCTCTCTCAAACATCATAATAAAATGGGAAACACTTTATCTATTGTTTTCAAATCTATTGCACCTTGCCTGGCTGAGCAGGTAAAGTACATATCTGGATTAGAGGATAACCTCAAGGCTCTGGAAGATGCTATCCTGAAGCTCGAGGCCAGGAGCGCTGATGTGCTGGCCGAACTTGGGATACAAGAAAGACAAGGTTTACTACCGCTACAGGAAGTCCGGCTATGGCTTTCAGATGTAGAAGCCATAGGACCCCAGGTTTGTCTTCTGCTCGATGCTAGTGCAGTTGAACTTGAAAGGTTGTGTATGTATGGTTATTGTTCCAGCGAGCTCTGCTTATCCTATCCCTATGCCAAAGAGGTATGGAAAAAGTTGAAAATAGTTGAACTTCTGTTGTCTGCAAAACGTGCTGATGAAATCGTGGCTAGGAGGGGTCTGCCGCCTGATATGGAGGAGGGCCCCACCCGACACACAGTCGGGTTAGAGAGCATGCTTGAGATGACATGGAAGCGTCTCATGGAAGACGAAGTTGGAATTTTGGGTCTTTATGGTATGGGTGGAGTAGGGAAAACAACCCTTCTTGAACATATCAATAATAAGTTCCTTGAAAGAAACTATGGGTTTGATGTCGTCATATCTGTAGTGGTGTCTCAAGATCTACAGATTGGAAGGATCCAAAAAGAGATTGCGAGAAGACTAGGCCTCTTTGACCAGGAGTGGGAGCAAAAAACTAAAAATGAGAAAGCCTCAGATATAAAAAAGGTTCTCACAAGGAAAATATTTGTTATGTTATTAGATGATATATGGATGAAAGTGGATTTAGAAGAGATTGGAGTTCCGCTACCATCTACAGAAAACAGAAGCAAAGTTGTATTTACCACCCGCTCAAAAGAGGTTTGTGGGCGTATGGGAGCTGACGTTGACATGGAGGTCAAGTGTCTAGAACCGGAGGATGCATGGAAGTTTTTCCAAAAGAAAGTTAGAGCTAAGACAATAGCCAGTGATCCAAAGATACCCGAGCTAGCTAGAAAAGTTTGCGAAAAATGTAAAGGCTTACCCCTGGCACTAAGTGTTATTGGTGAAACAATGGCATGCAAAACGACAGTACATGAGTGGCTGTATGCAATTGATGTTTTAGATTCATACGCGGCTGAGAATCCAAAAATTGAAGACGAGATTCTTAAAATTCTTAAGTTTAGCTATGATGATCTGAAGGATGAGAGAGTAAAGCAATGTTTCCAGTATTGCGCTTTATTTCCAGAAGATCATCAGATAGATAAAGACATGTTGGTCGACTACTGGATATGCGAGGGGATTATAGTTGGAGATAGAGAAAAAGCTATGAACCAGGGTTATGGGATAATCGGTATCCTCGTTAGTGCATGTCTGTTGATGAATTTTGAAAATACAGAGAAAGTAATAATGCATGATGTGGTTCGTCAAATGGCTCTGTGGATTGCCTCTTATTTTGGAGAAGAGAAGGAGAAGTTTGTTGTGAGAACAGGTGCTGGGCTACGTCAGATGCCAGAGGTCGAGGACTGGAATGCAGTGAGAAGGATGTCATTGCAAAATAGTGAGATTCGGAATATCTCAGTCACCCCAGATTGTTCTAATCTTGTGACATTGTTGTTAAAAAAGAACAAGCTGGTGAACATCTCAGGTAGCTTTCTTCTGTTNTTTTGAAAATACAGAGAAAGTAATAATGCATGATGTGGTTCGTCAAATGGCTTTGTGGATTGCCTCTTATTTTGGAGAAGAGAAGGAGAATTTTGTTGTGAGAACAGGTGCTAGGCTACATCAGATGCCAGAGGTCGAGGACTGGTATGCAGTGAGAAGGATGTCATTGCAAAATAGTGAGATTCGGAATATCTCAGTCACCCCAGATTGTTCTAATCTTGTGACATTGTTGTTAATAAAGAACAAGTTGGTGAAAATCTCAGGTAGCTTTTTTCTGTCGATGCCTAAGTTGGTGATTTTGGATCTATCTTTTAACCAGGATCTTAAGAAGTTGCCGGAAGAAGTTTCAATGTTAGTGAGCTTGCGATATCTCAGCTTAGCAGGAACAAAGGTAGAGTACTTGCCAGCGGGATTAAGAAAGTTGGTCAAATTGAGACATCTTGATTTGGATACCATGTTTGAACTTCAAAGCATCAGTGTGGTATTCAGTTTATTAAATTTGGAAACGCTGAAAGTATGTAATGCTGCTACCATAAGTCTGAAGTCGTTAGAAAATATCAAGTTACTGAAGAAACTGCAAATTTTAAGCGTAACTATCAGAGAATTTCTTGCTTTGGAATGTCTTCTCTGTACGCCGAGATTGGCTAGCTGTACTCATGAACTACATCTGCAAGGGCTGAAAGCAATGAATGGCATTGTATTTGTGGGGGTATTGGCAAGTCTTCAGAAGCTCGTGATAGGCAACTGCGACATTTCAAATGTAACAGTGAATTTGAGAAACACCACATCTGTATGCGTAGGAGTACAACCAAGTGATGCATGCTTCCAAAACCTGAAGACTGTTAGAATTTGGCGTCTCAGAGGTATGGAGGACTTGACTTGGTTGCTGTTTGCTCCGAGTCTCACATATCTAGCTGTATGTGGACCATCACCAGAACTGAAAGAAATTATAAACAGGAAAAAAGCCGCTGATATTCTCAATGGGCGACACAATATTACACCCTTCGGAGAACTAAAAAGGATGCGCTTAGACGCTTTGGAGGAACTGACGAGTATCTACTGGGAACCTCTCCCCTTCCCATTTCTTGCAGAAGTTTCTGTACATCAGTGTCCAAAACTAAAAAGGTTACCATTTGACATGGAAAGCTCCAAGGGAAACCGAATTAAACTAGTTGTTAGTACAAAACAGTTTGAAGGATTCGAGTGGGAGAATGAAGATACTAAAGAGCGGTTTTCCACCACATCAGGTAAAAAACAATATAATGCACATGCTTTTCAACTTTGTTAGTTCATTCCTCACTTCACGCCTGTTTATATATTCTCAGGTCCGGTAGCACGCAGTATTGATCCTTACGCATTGTTTGCTTCCATAGTTGTCGATCTTTTATTGAAGCCCAAATCCAATCCTTGACTTTGTAACTATTTTATGTTTTGTATAGGCCAAACTGTTGGACCCGTGTTATGATTGGTTTGAGTTTGAGGTGAAAAAAAAACTTGTGTGGTTTTAACTTTTCAGATTTTGAAGGATTGAGTGACAAAAGCGTTGATATGGAAACTTATGTGTTTAATTTGTATTTCCCAACATGTGTATGTTCTACTGTACATGTACAAGCATGTACACGAAAGTGAAGCCTGAGGGAGGTTTGCATTCGGGACTGGAGTATATCTGAATCATGCAAACACTTTTAAATAATACATTATGGAGCGGCAACATCATCTATGTTGATCATCGTGCTAGCTACTACCATTTGAGTTTCACTAACTCATCCCAATCCGTATTTGACACACTGCAACAGTTCATCGTTACTTATAAGCAAAATAGCCCGCATATCATATAGAGTTCTAGAGTCTTTTCAATCACCTGAACTAAACATAAACGTAAGACTCATCAAACGTGCAACTCTCTGAATGATGAATCTACATGATTATTTCATTTTCGCCTCATACAAATCTACCTATATTTTCATCTAGATCATGTTACAGGATATAAATTCCCTAGGACATGGACTGGGAAGTGGGAACCACTCTTACAGTTAAGTAGTCCACCTTAATTAGTTTACCCATACAATATTTTTTTTACTGAGATTGTATATAAAACACTGTTGCATAAAATTCGCCAACCGGTTTGGGTTAGAGATATTAATTAATGTCTTTTTACTCAACTTCTAAAGTTAAGGTTTTAAAATTCACAAAAAAAATCTAAGTGGGGTGTGGTTTTGTAGTTGGGATTGATTCAGCTTCAGGATAATCCAAGGAAGTGGGGACGAATTTAGTTAGTAGGACAAGGACACAGCAAAAGATGTGTGTCAACGTGTTCAAGTTCAATGCATTTTGCATAATACACATATTGTATATTCATATATACATGATCCTTTGCTCTAAGGTTGTTTCTGGTCACCATTTAGCACCAAAGGTAACGCATTTCTTTGTGGCCAGATTGTCATCACCATATGTCGATCACACGTGTCACATCCTCTATAGTCACCACGTGTCTCAGCTCATCTATCACTATCCTCCTCAATGGTCTCATCGATCATCACCTAAAGATCCTCCAACAATTCTGCTTGGTGTTGACGTAAAGTGACGTTTTCATCTATAGGATGACCTCTTAAAATTGTGAAAGGTCCAAAATGAACCAAAAAATTTAAGTTGTTATGACAATGTGGTTAAATATTTTTGCGTATCTTTATGTTGATTTTTGGACGAACATATAGCACTTGGATTGATTTTCGGGCGGGGTCGTATTGTTTTCTATTTATTCAGATTTGATTTTTTTAATTATTTTGTTGAGTTATATTTTTATCTGAAGGAAAGATGGTGACAAAAACTGTAGTGATGACATCGATAAATGGTCCATGCAAATCCATTTAGAGGTTACTCACCTCAAATTATCCACATGGGAAGTTTCTCAAAATCCGTATCATATGAGCCTAGCAGATATTAATTTATATCTGGTATCAAAATTCCTTAAGAAATTGTTTTCTAAACAAATTTGTCCATATTGAATATTAAATTTTTTTTGTCTATTCTCTTATAATTCCGGATGAGCATGATAGTCTTAGACTATGTGCATATAATCTTCAGCATGACCGATTAATTGACGTTTTTCTCATATTAGTTAATAACTCCACTGCCAGACAAAAGAGATGATGAACTAGAACGAGAATGTACCAGAAGATATACAGCTAGAGTTCATTAACAGATATATAAATATGTAAAAGATGACAATATGTTAGTATATGTTTTACATGCAGGAGCTAGAAAAAACGAGTACAGACTAGAAGATACTAATGTTCAGTTCATAAACAGATAAAGATGTTACAGATTTGCTTTCTTTACTTTAAAAAGTCTCATTAACAACATGCCAAAATATGTTTTACATGTAGGAACTTAGGAACGAAGAAAATAGATTCTGAGATAAGAGATTGGAATAAGTATAACACATCCCATGATCATATGATTATACGAAATCTCAATTATTAATAAGCATATGATTGGTTTTCTTTAGTTAACAAATCAAATACTAGTGACAAAAAGGAGTGTCATACTGTATAAACAAAACTAGCTGATCAGTGAGTAGTCCCAAACTTAAGGATGATTAGTATAAGTAAAAACTTAAGAAAAATATAGTAATGATTAGAAAGTCAAATCTTTAATTATTTAAGATTAGATAAAGAGAGGAACAAGGTTGCTCAACCCCACTTGGTGGGGGATGCTTTTTTTGGCAGTGTTCCTTTATGATAACACATCACAAGACCCATGTCACTTTAAAGATAAGATAACATATTCTACTATCACTATTATATATTTTGACATTTGTATATAATAAATATGTGTATTTAATTATTTATTTATAAACACAACATGAATTAATTGTAATAATGCAAACGGACTGTGTACATGTAACAGAGACAGCTGATATGTGCAGAGGTCGGTGAGAATCAATAATAAGTAATAACCATGACCAACTCTCTTCTCTGGGTCCATTCTTCTTTTAATACCCATATATATATCTTATAAAGGTCGATCACCATGATCAGCTTAAGATTGTATTGTATCACCACTAAATACACGTACTAATTAGTATAGTAAATCTAATAAATGCATGCATTATTTCCACTAATAGCCTAAAACTACTAGGATATGATACAAGGATTTGTTTATAATACTTGTGTCTTGATAGTTACAACTTACAACTAGTAGTTGTCAACTACACGAATTTTCTTAAAACTTTTTTCTTAAGGGAAACACCATGCAAATGGACCACAAAAACGTTGAGTTTAACTTTAGATTATTGATAAAAATGGTTTGACTAATATTTCTCAGTTTCACACTATATCATGTAAAAAGAAAGGAATATATTACTGTATTATTTAGAAAAAAGAGGGAAAAAATAGTAGAGAAGGAAAAATATGTATGTACTAGTATGTATAATAGGAGAAAGCTAATGATTCGAGCTAGGCCAAAAGTTGAAAGTTCGAGGAGAAAACGTCTCAGAGACTGTGAAAATCCTGTGTTAACTGTGCTTGCGACGATCTGGTCCCCCTCCTCCTCCTCTCTCCGTCTTCTTCGTCGATTTGTCTCCGCCCACTTTCTTTAACATTACATACAACATCTCTGTGCCGTCTTCTCTCTTCTCGATTCACCCTCCTCTGCATTTGGATTGATGCCCCTTTAATGCTTCCAGGATCTCTCTCACTCTTTCTTATCAGGTTCGATTTCGATTTGATTCAGAGCACAAAAAAGATGAAACTTTTTTATCCATTTGGTTTCTGGGTTTGTGTTGTGATTCCGGGAACAAGACGAAAGATTTGATTTTTTTGTTTGGTGTTGATTCGTTTCTTCACTTGTGATTAAAGTATTGGTTTTTGGTTTGGTTTGACTAATCATTTTGGTATTAGTTTTAAGTTAAAACTCTCTTTTGGCTGTGTTTTATATTTGCATATTGACAGAGACATTAGATTAAGTTTCTCTTTCTTTCTTTCTAATTTGGGAAGTTAAGTTAACTAATTTGGGTTACTGCAAAGTTGAGAGTCTCTATGTTGTATGTTGGGAGAGTCTAATTAGTCAATTTTGTGAATTCCATGTTATTGTCAGGATCAAGTCTCACTGAAAGTTTCTAACAACTCCATGCCTCTGTTTGAGCTATTTAGGCTCGCCAAAGCTGCTCAAGACAACAACTCTTCTCCGTGAGTCCATTCGCTTGTCTCTCTTCCAGACTATCTCTAGTTTTAAGTTCATCAATTTCATGTTTTTGTGTCTTAAAAACAGACCTGCGGATGAAATCATGGAGCTAGTATGGGAAAACGGTCAGATTTCAACTCAGAGCCAATCAAGTAGATCAAGAAACATTCCTCCACCAGAATCTGTTCATCAAGCAAGCTCCTCTCGAGTTAGAGAGATTGGAAACGGCTCAAAGACTACGATGGATGAGATTCCTATGTCAGTGCCGTCTCTAATGACTGGTTTGAGTCAAGATGATGACTTGGTTCCATGGTTGAATCATCATCAATCACTTGAGGGATATTGCTCTGATTTCTTGAATGATGTGTCTCCTGTTACTGCCAACGAGCAAGAGAGGGATATAGCCGTAAATCAAACTGTTTTCCCGTTGTTTCAGAGAAGAAACGATGGGAATGAATCAGCTCCTCCTGCTGCTGCTTCTTTGCAGTATAACGGTTTTCAGTCGCAGTCTCTGTATGGAAATGATAGAACTAGAGATCCTGCTAACCAACAAGCCAAACAGGATCGGTTTAGTCAGGTTCAGGAACCATTAGTCACTAGTAACAAGCCTGGTTTGATCAACTTTTCACATTTCTTGCGCCCTGTAACTTTGGCTAAGCCTAATAACCCTCAGGAGACTAAAGAGAAGAGTCCTCCAAGACCAGGGAATGTGTTTCAGACTAGAATTCTTGGAGCTAAAGATTCTGAAGATAAGGTTTTAAACGAGTCTGTAGTTTCCGTTATGCCTAAGGATAACCAAAAGGCTTGCCTAATTTCAGAAGAATCCGGTAGAAAAGACCAAGAGAGTGAAAAGGCCGTTGTATGTTCGTCTGTTGGCTCGGGTAATAGTCCCGATGGCCCATCCGAAAGTCCTTCACTTTCTTTGAAAAGAAAGCATTCGGAAACTCAGGACATTGAGTGTCATAGTGAAGTGAGTTAAACTTGTATCATTTGATGCAAATTTCAAATCTTGTTAATTGGTTGGTTTCTTAAGTATTCAATTTTTCTGAGCAGGATGTTGAAGACGAATCAGGAGATGGAAGAAAGGAAACAGCTCCATCTCGAACAGGTGTGGGTTCAAAGAGAAGCCGCTCAGCCGAAGTACATAATTTATCTGAAAGGGTAAGTGAGTGAAGTTCCTAAATGGTGTTTTTGTTCCAACAAAGACTGCTCTGTTTAGTAACTTACTGTCTTTGTTTTTCAGAGACGGCGTGATAGGATTAACGAGAAAATGCGTGCTCTTCAAGAACTCATACCAAACTGCAACAAGGTCGGCTTTTTCTCCTTTTTTGGTTTAAAAAGTAGCCAAGAAAACTGAACTGAAACCATACCATTAACTGAAGAGTCATTTCAATCATCCAGTGAGCTATAGATAAGCCTAAAGTCTCAGTTTTTTGTAGTTAACTACTTTTGCTAATCTTGTAAACTTTATGTGGTTGTGAAGGTGGACAAAGCTTCGATGCTAGATGAGGCAATCGAGTATCTCAAGTCACTCCAACTTCAAGTACAGGTAACACTGTCTCTACATTACTTCCTAAAACCGATAAAAATCACATAAACTAATAACTCTCACACAATCATCATCAGATAATGTCAATGGCATCTGGTTACTACATGCCACCGGTTATGTTCCCACCCGGTATGGCCCATTACCCGGCAGCAGCAGCCGCAATGGCAATGAGTATGGGAATGCCTTATGCAATGGGCTTGCCTGATCTGAGCCGTGGTGGTCCCTCGGTTAACCACGGACCACAGTTCCAGGTCTCAGGGATGCAACAACCAGTTGCAATGGCGATTCCACGTGCCTCTGGTGGCGGTTTCTTTGCGGGTTCTTCAACGGTGGATATGAATAAGAGCAATGATGATTCAACTAGAGATTTAGCGGGTCCTAAAGATGAAACTACAACGACAAAGAACAACAACAACAATAGTTTGAGACCAATTAAGAGAAAACAAACGTGTTCTTCTGATCAGTTTTGTGGAACGTCCTGACATAAACACAAACTTTAAAGGAGTGTAGTATTGTGACCACTTTTATCAAATAGCATTCAACAAGTCAATTATAAAACCCAAAAAAAAAAAAAAATTGTGTTCTTGAAAGTGATAATGAGCTTTGTGGCTTTGATTACAACAAAATTATTATTTTCCTTTGTTCTCATAAGAAAGAAAAACTCTTGATGAATTTAGCATGAGGTTGACTATGGGCCTAATGGGCTTTTCAGCCCATTTTTGCTATGGATCGTTTTCAAAATGCCCCGTTCAGTTTATGAATGATTGTGGAACATCATCTTATTCATATAAATTCACTTTTAATTGCATTATATAATTTTCTTCTTACAAATTCCATGTATTCTTTTCGCTATGTAGTTTCAATTTATCAACAATATATCAAAACGTTTTAAAAGGACAAATGTATTTTTCTAAGCTTGGCATAAACAAGATTTTAGTGTGATGAATCAAAGTCGTCTCGTAGCCTGTTCTGCACATTCACAAACATTTTTGCACCAAAAAATATAGTTCTTATAGTAGTACACATATAGAAAACAATTTTCCACTATCCTTTACTTAACCTAGTTAGAGTTACAAACTTTAATGAATACATAATGAAAGGAAATTAAACTCTAGTACTTGAAAGGTGGTCTAGTGGAAAGTATTAAGACTTCATTTCGATTAATATCTATTAATGAATGTAGATTAGACAGCTCTAACTAATTAGGAAAGACAATGAGTTGAGATTGAAGCAATAGTGAACGGACACGTGGAGCCTATAGGGAAGCAAATGAAGTAAAAGATATTTAACTTTAAGTTGAAACTTGAAAGAGAAGAAAATGATGTTAATGTGGCAAAGCAAAAGAAAAGTTAAACATCATTTTGCTTTTGGCCACACTAATATATCAAGATTATCTATTATGATTATGTCTCTTTTTAAATTTATCATTTCCCAACCAATTAGATTGGGCCATATTAGAGAGCAAATCAACCATACAAACCCTCTTTAATTTTCTCACTTTTAATCAAATTTGAAGATATTACTTGGCTTCTTTTCTAAGTCTAATCTTTTTTTCTTCCACACAAATCACAAAACACAAATCAAATGATCATTTTGGGAAAAGCAGATGAGGCAAGCAATTAGTTAAAAAAGTATTAACATCGTATACTCAAAAGAACAAATCACTATTAAATAAGAAAACTTTATAATCAAAAGTAATAATAAATGATAATTTGGAAGGGAAAAAATGATGGATTTCTAGCCAAATGAAAATTAAATTTTTTAATAAATACGAAATTTTATTCAAGAGAACAACATCGTGTGATTCCTAAAATAGTGATTCAAGATTGAAATATTGAATAATTCACAAGCTAATTAAGCTTTTCAATATGTTATTATAAATGCATGCATGTTGTAATTATACATATATATAATTTCTTTGTGTTGTAATGGGGATACTATATTACTTAGAAACCATTGCTTTTTCATAGTAAGAAATGAAATCTTGTGGAGAAGTTTTAATATTGTGTAAGAAAAAGCAAATAAGAGAAGATAATGAAAAGGGGGGCCTTAGTACAAATGCATGTGCTAATGTCTCCTTGATGATTGGATTAATGCTAAACGGGCCAATTAACATGATATACAATTAAGGTCACTTCTCAATGGACCCTCCCTCTCTCTCTCTTTCTGACTTCATCCTCATAATCTGAATGTACTACCCTTTCTAATTAGTCCCTTTCTGCTTGTCTAATTAACAAATTTCATAATAACAGAAAAACTAGTGTGCATTTCACAAAGTTTTAATTAGTGGGTGCATCTTTTCGTTAGTCAATGTATATAGTTGATGGTTATACCTTTTAATAGTTAATTTAGATTTTGATCTAAATGTTTTAGTTATAGAAACATACTGTACAGAGTAAACAACAGGATACATTGATGAATCATATATGTAAATTAGATGGAGCTAAGAAAAAAATAAAAGATGATTAGGGTTTTGCACTTTTATTGTGATATTGGCATGTGAGGTCATCTAATATTTTACAAAATATTTAGTAACTTTTCTCTTCTTAACCATGAAATCTTGAGTCTAAAACTAGACATAATAACTAGCTAGTCAGGATTAAAATAATAGAAAATATTAAATCTAGTTCATCAACCTTTTCATTTCAACGACTAGACCACACAACTTGATTGTCATTTTGCTACTACGCTCATCAATGATTAACAAATAATAGTATCAATTTTGAGTAATTAACAATTTAACATAAACTCCATATCCATTATTGGAATTCGAACTCAGTTTCATAATTTGAGGGAGCCGTTAAAAAAAAAAATATATATATATATATATATAGGTAATACATGTTTGCTCAAAATCAATCACTATAAGTTCTTAAGTTTTTTTTGTGTGAATCGAACTCGATCGAGAGAGACTGCTAGAATCTAGAAAAGTATTCAAAATACAAATGTAGATCACACAAATGCGAATGTAAAAATAAAGAACACCAACTAAAATTTTAAGTGAAGCAATTTTGGTTTTTTTTTTGGTTTTCAAGTGTTAATTCTACAGAAGACGTACGTGTTATATAATCGAGTAACGTACCAAAAGCGCCGTCAAATCATTTATATTCTTACAATTTTGATTTAAAATAGGAACACCCCAAGAACATAATAGGGTCTAGACTTAAGGAAAAAAAAATCTGTTTTATTCTATCAGAGTCCAGAGACGTGTTAACTGTACAGCCTCTTCCGTTTTTATGTTTTTTCTATTTTTTTTATTTTGTCGGCGAAGCCTCGTGAATGAATTGTGTGACAATGCCAAATGATAACGACCGTATCTGATGTAACACTTTTCACTTCTCGTGCTTACAGAGTAATCACATTAGGGCAAAACCAAAACTAACAGATTAATGACAGTGGAGATAATTTTCTAAATTTTAATAAAAACGAAAAAGGAAAATAAAACAAGAGGAGTGGTTCATGAGGTTCGAGATGAGAAAACAGCTCATATGTTCTCTCTTTTTTGTTTTGAACTGAGCTCATATATGTATTTTTGCGGGGTTAATGGCTACTATAATATTTATCTTCTATTTGCATGTGCATGAAGATCAACCATGCAAACTACTCTTTCAGTCCTCACCAAAGCATGAGACGTAAAAATAAGAAATTATAAATTGTTGATTTTTTTTTTGTCGACACTCTAAATTGTGATATATGTTACTTTCGACAACGCTTCTATATAAATCAGAATTCTTTATAAAAATTACAAATTAAAATAGATAGTGTATTATAAATAACTACCACTACCCAAAACAAAGAAACAACTTAAAAATATTAAATGGACATAAAATCTTTCGAATGTATTTTCTCTTTCGTAAATGGATAGCTCACTTTTATGTTTGTTTTCCAAAATTACCACAAAAATTCTAGAATAACCCACAAAAATATGATGATTAAGTTCAATTGGAACAAATTATAGGTTGCGTCAAGGTACGTTAATCTTTCAAAAGAAAGAGATTAGTCTGAACACTTGAAAATAATATAGATTCATGCTCCTTACTCACATCAAAATCAACTCCTTGAAATCTGAAAATCAGATATGTTTTTGCATATAATGGAAGGGCTGCGGCGGATATATGCATGATTGGTTTATAATCATGATGATGATGATGATGATCAAATGATGGGTCTCAATCATGCATGATCCTAATCGAATATGTTCCATTTTCAAGGGGATTACTAATATTATATAGTTGAAGTGTAGTATATAATGTTTTCTTCTCCATGATATACTCCATGAACGTGTTGATTGGTATTAGTTTATTGAGTGTATGATTAAAAAGAAACTGGCTGCGATTACAAAGTCGTTCCATATTTTATACTCGATCATTTTAGTGAATTATATAATCCGAAGTATCTTTTGACAGCCTTGGCTCGAGATATTCTACAATAAAACATCAACTAGTCTTATTATTTTATTGTGTTCGATTATGAGACATTTCATGTCGGTTTTGTTATTTCTTATCAAAAGATATATTTCTTCTTTCTATGTTCCTGTTCCTGCATGAACAATGGCTTTGAACAAGATATTCCCTCTTTAAAAAGGCTTCATAATAATGTGGAATTCGTATTATTTTGAAAGCATATATCATATTAATGCCTTTAATAAAAAGTATCATTTTAATGCTTTTTTGAATTTTCCTAGTAAAATTTATGGTTGGACATGTTTATCAAAAATTAATTCATCATTTAAAATTGGCTTTTACAATACATAATACATATACGTAAACAAAACATGTAGTGATTTTTCTTTTTGGAAATTTCTAAAATGGTGATATAGTGATAGGAATCTAAAGTGTAACATCATTTCAATATCACATATACTTTTAATTTCATAAAACTAAAGCTAAATCTTTTAACTTCGTAATGAAAACGTATAATCTTTTCTCTACTCTACGATATTTTATAAAGCTTGGGTCCCAATAAACAAATGGATAAAACGGTAAGAGTGTAACAAGAGGCCGTCTCTAGATAACGTAAGAAACTTACAAGAAATTCAACATGTGAATATATATGAAGGAAAGTCTGAGTGAAATGGACAAAGAATATACCCTCTCTATTATGACTGTTTTATGGCAAAAAGAAAGTTGAGAAAAATGCCAAAGAGAAAGAGTGAGTCAATTTTGCAAAAAAAATTTAAAAACGTATAAAGCAAACAAAAGAGACACTTAATTATTCTCATTCATCTGCAAAAGAAACCATGTGTTTAAAGCAAAATTTCTAAATTCCGATACGTAGCCATTTAATTCCATTTAATCATTTCTGGAAATATTAACCAATGATGACAATTTCTTGCTGGTTGTGAAACTTTCCCATTGTTTCCTTTAATTGATGCGTTAATCTTCACAAAGATTTAGTCCTCTTTTAGCATTTGCTTTTAATTCATTGCAGAAGTCTTTCATGACGACAACAAACAACTCTTCTTTGTCCACATTGTTAATCTACTACACCATCTAATAATGAGTTTTATAAATTGTTCCATTCTCACTATAAATTAAGAATATTGTATTATACCACTTTTACCAGTCTAGTAATTTTGTGTGGTCCATCCTTGTTCGCCGACTCGTTTTGAAAACTTTAGGTTTAGGTTGACAAAAAAAAAATAAAGGGATATTTCAATAAAAATAAAGTGATATTTTTCATTGAGAGTCACTTTCCAATAAAATCACACATTTTAAACATTACAATGAGTTTGTATGGACATATATATTCAGATAAAAAAGGTTTAAAACTTCTTTTTTCATACCATAGTGCAATATTCCGGTAATAATTCAACTGGTAAAAATCTCATGCAAGGTTTAGAAATCACAGATTCGAGTGATTTCTAGAACGAAACCATATAATATACTTTTGTTCCAGGTACGAGGAAATGTATTGGCATATGTGCATAATCTTTTTAGTTATTAAAAAAAATATATTTTAGGAGCACA
Source organism: Aurinia saxatilis (assembly GCA_900406295.1). NCBI lineage: Eukaryota > Viridiplantae > Streptophyta > Magnoliopsida > Brassicales > Brassicaceae > Aurinia > Aurinia saxatilis. The sequence continues at coordinate 5,100 of OVAP01000326.1, read as the reverse complement.
TTCTCATATTTGGGTGACTTTGAGACAATTTTGTAACACTCATGCCATTTTCAACTGTGAAATCGACTTCTCTCACACCTGATTCAAAGAAAGAAAAAAAAAATGTCGACTGGCCACTCATATTATCACAAATTGTTACAAAAGTCACTTTAAAATAAGTCATCATATTGAAAACTACTCTCAGTTAAGCACATTTTTATTGTAAATTTTTTTATTAGTCATATCGTCATTTACATTACTGTAAATACCTTTCACATAAAAGCATGCACGAAGTCTCTTGCAACATATTGACATTTTAAAAAAGTTTAGACTTTAGAGACAACACATAATTCTACTAAAAACTGTTTTTATGAAACTCCGAAGAGAAAGACATCAAAAGATTATGGAAAAAAAATCTCCACGATTTTCATGAAACTCTACAATAAAAACTCTAGAAGAGGTGCTGAGGTCACGCCGGTTCATAAGGACAAGCAAAACATGAATGAGCATGTCTCCACTACTTATACTTATAGACTTATTAACACTTATCATAAACTTTTGAACTCTCTAAAAAGAAAAATAGTCTTTTGTCGAGTGATTGAAATCAATGTCGATGTTACTTTAATTTGTTAACATACATTTGAATCATAATTATGTGTCCATTTGGAGAATGACGATTGTATGATGTAAAAACATGAACTCCATTTCTTCACCATAACTCTCTTACCATTGGTGTAAGCAAATCCTACGTGGACCAATCAAAATCGTTTCTACAAAGCTTAAATAAAAAATATACATACTTTTGCCACTTTTATCTTTTTCTGAGAGAGTGCATAAAATTCAACGAACACTTGTGAAAGAAAGTGACTTTTCTTAGTCCTATTAATACTCTCTCTCTCTCACAGATCTCTTACTTCAATTTTTTCTCAGATTCCATTCATCTTCAAAAGTTTCTTCTTCTTCTCTTTTCATTGTTCCAGCATTGCAGCAGCTTAAATGGGGAGACATTCTTGCTGTTACAAACAGAAGCTGAGGAAAGGTCTTTGGTCTCCTGAAGAAGATGAGAAGCTTCTTAATCATATCACTAATCATGGTCATGGATGTTGGAGCTCTGTTCCTAAACTTGCTGGTAAAAACATTTTTTCTTCCTTGATTTCATGAGACAAAAACCATAAACTTTGTAGTCATGAATCTTGAGTCTTTACTACAGGTTTGCAGAGATGTGGGAAGAGTTGTAGATTGAGATGGATCAATTACTTGAGACCTGATTTAAAGAGAGGAGCTTTCTCTCCTGAGGAAGAGAATCTCATCGTTGAGCTTCATGCTGTTCTTGGAAACAGGTAAAAACAATAATGCTGTGTATAGAAAAACAGAGTTTCCTCTGTTTTAAAACAGAGGATCTTAAGCTTGCTTCCTCTGTTTTGGGTTTGTTCTGTTTTTAATCAGGTGGTCACAGATTGCGGCGAGGCTACCGGGAAGAACCGACAACGAGATAAAGAATCTATGGAACTCAAGTATAAAGAAGAAGCTGAAACAAAGAGGCATTGATCCAAACACACACAAACCCATCACTGAAGTTGAGAGCTTTAGTGAGAAAGACAAACCAATAACAACAAAAAGAAGCAGCAACGATCACAAGTCTCCTACTTCCTCATCTGCAACTAATCAAGACTTCTTCATCGAAAGACCATCTGATTTCTCCGACTTCTTCGGCTTTCAGAAGCTTAACTTCAACTCCAATCTTGGACTCTCGGTTACACCAAACGATCCTTCGCTTTGCTCGATGATTCCACCGCAGTTTAGCTCGGTCTTTCAGACTCCGGTTTGCGTCAAACCATCCATTAGTCTCCCTCAAGACAACAGCTCAAGTACTGTCTCTGGAGGAGACCATGTGAAAGTACCTGCCCCAAACTGGGAGTACCAAACAAACAACACATCTAATATCTTCGACAATGGCGGATTCTCATGGTCAATCCCAAACTCCTCATCTTCATCTTCTCAACTAGCCAAACCAAATCACAACTTCGAAGAAATCAAATGGTCAGAGTATTTGAACACACCTTTCTTCAATGGGAGTAGTACAGTACAGAACCAGAACTCTCAACCAATCTACATCAAATCAGAGACAGATTACATAGCCAATGTTTCGAACATGACAGATCCTTGGAACCAAAGCCAAAACGAGGGCACAAATGAAACTGGTGACGTGTTCTCCAAGGATCTACAGAGAATGGCCGTCACTTTTGGTCAGTCTCTTTAGCTTTTTTTTTTTACTTTCCTTTAATTCTAACAGATTGTAGAGAAACAAAAAATGATATACAAAATACATACATAAAATACGTACAGAGGTCACATCTTTTAAATGTTTTGTATATTCATGGGTTAAAAAAAATCTGAGCTGTCTTTTGTTTTTTTTTAATCCTTTTTAAGTGTGTTTTATACGTCAAATGTTCTTCTTTCTTTTGCAAACCTTTCAGATTTATTATACTTTTTGTTATATTTGTTTCGTTGTAAAGATTTATTTATGTATAGTATGAATCAGAGGTCTGTGTTTTGCCATTAATTTTGTCGAAGAACAATGATGAACGTAATAAATCAGTTTCTGTCTGTTTCCGTGAACGAATTGTGATCCAAAGTCACATCCTCTACCATTTTTCACACCTGTAATGAATCAAAAAACAAAAGAAAACATTAAATAAATTTAGAAAAAATAATAAGTAAAATTAGCTCAACTAATTGGAAGGGTTTTTCTAGTTAGACCTAGGCATATTCGATTCAGCTCGGATCGGTAGTTTCGAGTATGGATTTTTTTGGTTCCATGTCTAAATTTAAGAAATTAGGATTCGAATACCATAATTTTTATGGCCATTACAATTTAGATAGATTAGTAAAAAAATTGTATTATCTTTTATGGCCATAATTTTTTTTTTTTTTTACGACAATTTGGTCTTCTTCTTTATATGTTTTTAATAAGAGTCTTGTCGGAGAATTGGAATTGTCCTCATTGACTTTAGCCGGCGTCGGAATATTCATTTGGCCGTGGAAACTTCGTGAGAGCTGGAGGATTTGACCTTAATAAACACGAAGTGATGGGATGGTTTTCATTTTATTATCTTTGGAGTCAAATCATTTAATTTATAATAACACGAAAGATTCCAATCTAAAATCACCACCTTTTTACCTTTTAGAAATAACCTAACGCAATATCTCGACCGGTGAGTAAATATTATTATGTTACTTTGACTTTAAACTTTGAGACGATGTTATAATTTTCTTAAAGAACTTGGTCTATCAAAAATATTAATCTAGTTTTAACAAAAAAAAACATTTACAAATTTTCGGCATAAAATAAAGCTGAGAAATCAATTTGTTCAAACGAAAGATATTAAAGGTATATACTAATTTGTGTGTGGTAAATTAATGTATATTAATTACTGGCCAAAAGATTAATATATTCGAGGATTTTAATATTATTAAAAAATAAGCATTTGCATTATAATAAAATTTAGTGGAAAGCGAGAGCGCATGTGAACCAAATTATTGGTGCTACATTAAACTAATGATTATGTTAATTTTGATTGGGCGTATGTTTGTGTTAAGCTTTATTAAACATAAACATTTGTCGTGGTTTGTTAACAATAAAAAAAGATTAATTGTGCGTAAAGATATGGAGAAAAGAGCACAGAATGTCGTGGAATCTTTGCTTCTATTGGTCTCTCCTATGATTTATTCAGTTCTATATCTTTATATTAACGTCGAAGATATATAAACATATTGTAGTTATATTAAACAGCGACATTCGAATATTTAGAAATGTGTTGACACTACTACCTACGGTGTGGATGTAGCTTATTCTTTGTACCCTTTCGAGATAATGATCCGCTTAGTTATTAGACAATTTCTAAAGTTTTCATTTGCATAAAAAATAAATCGAATGTTCTATGGAAATCCTACATATAAAAGATGAAGGGATCTCTCCTGTTATGACACATCAGCCTCTTACTTACATAGCCACGTCATAATTTTTATCTCTCCTGTTATGACACATCAGCCTGTTACATAGCCACGTCATAAATTTTCCTGGTGCCACGTCCAGAAAATAATAATCGTACAATTAACAGCCCATTTCAGAGCCCACCAAAAAACCACTTCGTCCTCCTCTTCTTCTTCTCTTTCGTTTCCGAAACTTTGCTGTCCAAAGAGAATCATATTCTTCTCCTCCCCCTCTCACGAGTGAAATTGCCTTTTTGCCACTCATTCATGGAGGTGACGGCGGTGGTCTGGCGGCCCGGCCCCGGGAAGATGGCCTCGGTGAGATCTGCGCTCTTCTCGAACCGCCGATTTCTCCTTCTCCCGTCGTTGACAAGTCTCAGATTTGGAAACAACTTCCACACTTCTCTCAGTTCCCCGACCTCAACAACTATCTCGTCTTCATCCTCGTCCTCGCTCAGTTTTTACACTCTCCTCAGATTTTGACTCAGTCTTCGGATCGTTGAATTTATTTTTCTATCGTTGATCGTTCAATTGTTCAATACCGTAGTTCTTATGAGCTTTGTTATGGCTTCAAGTTTACTTGTGTCCAAATAACAGAAATCTAGATTTGATAGAGATAACCAATTGTTATGATTTATTTNATGAACTTTGGGATTAGTCAAATAACTTAATTTAAGCTCCTTTGTGTTGGTTTTTGTTGGATTGGAATGGCAGAGATGTATAATCAATAGGCTCCCCAGCCTAATCCGTTTGGGAATGCGTTTTAGGGACCTGACTCTGGACTTATCAGGAGTGGTTTGGGAGCTTACGGGGAGAAGATTTTCGGATCGAGTTCTGAGTATGTGCATAGAAACGTAAGTAACTTCTGTCTCTCTAAAGATTTTTCTCAGTATGGTGTTTAGTTTGGTTTTAACCGGTTGGAATAAACAGATCCGTCGTTGGTTCTCAGATCCATAATACTATTTTTTACTTCAATACTTGAGGAACAAGTTGAAGATAGTTCTACTTCCTTTCCTTCACAGGGTAAGTCTCTTTATTTATTTTTTGGTATGTTTCTGTGTGTACTTGGGGTTTTTGTCATGTGAAGTTTGCTGCAACGTCAGGGACATTGGACTAGAATATCAGAAC